>KZ538026.1:0-106365 GCA_000934665.2 Catajapyx aquilonaris
CACCTCTCATACTTTTTATGAAGGCAATAACAAAGTATAGAAATATTCGACCTGAGAGCATTGTTCGAACAACAACAAGAACAAGAACAAAAAAAAAGAAAACGACGCAGCTTTGTTGTGAGACTACGAGTGTATGTGCAGGAAGCGCTCACCTATACAATCCATTATCGTGCTGACGAGTCCAAAATGAAGGACAAAAAATTGTCTGAAAAATTATCTAAGAATATGAACGTGGATCAGTTAAAACGCAGTAATAATGCTGACTATTTGAATCATTTATTATGCACATTTAATGGGAGGTTCCTGGTTACAACTAAGCATTGCGAATTGTTCAACGAGATCTGATGCAGTTGTGAACTGGGTTGTCTGAAAATCGTTATCAGAAAAAAAACGTGATACATACAGGAAAATAACAAAATGCAGGCTTCTGCAATAAATGGGAGTTTTTTTTTACGGGGCTCTGAATTAAGCTAAAAATGAGTTAGACCGAGGTTTTACCGGAAAAACAATTCCGTTTTTTAAACTGTCTGCGATGGATTTTCATTTTGTGAAGAGACTTCTTCCATATGAAAAAGTCCACCTTGCGACCCGCCAGGATTCGAACTTGAGAGAAGACTGTGACGATAACCACTACACCACCAATGATGTCTAATAATGAGTAAAAGAAATTTTCACTGACAAATGACTCTAAAGAAACCTCCTGGGTCATGTGAAGGAAGATCAGGTACTTCATGTAATTCACAACCTCACCGCTCTAGGTGCGTGAAGAGGGAATACCAAGCATGTGCTGCCACCAAGTTGGAAGTACCTGTGATCAAATTTTCTGCAATGTTTAGCTCCTAAAGTCGTCGCAACATCATTGCCTACCCATTATCATATAAGGTCAGCAACATAATGAATGGCCTGTCACTTATTCAGGGCAGCATACCAAGCCAGCATATTTATCTGAGCCATTGTGCAATTTTTGGTGGCGTGCCTGAATTAATCGGAGAGATGAGGCAGCGAACCCCCCCTTTTTTCCCACCAAACTGACCTCGAGAGTTGGGGGTCACCCTCGAGAGGTCGTGACCCCTGTCATAGATAGCCCCCTTCGGTTAATTCTCAGGATATATATAAAAAAAACTTATTCTTGAGATGGTGCAGAGCCAGAAATAGAGTCAAAGAGGGGTTGAAGTTTCGCAAAACCTGATGATTGACACTTGTTGCTAACCGAACAAGCATCCAAGTGTGCCAGGCACGCTCTCTCAGCTCCAGATTATAATATAGCGTGACCTGCAGTGGTCAACAAGGGTCAAGCCAGCACACATGCTTCAAGTGCGAAACAAACAACCAAGGTTACGACGCCAATAAAACGGGGGAATGCCTTTGGGTATATATATTTCCTTGTGTATTATCCAGTTGTAATTTCCAAATTATTTACAAAATATGTTTGCACCACAAAAAAGTCAAGCTTGTCCGTCACATACATTTTTCTGCAGGAAAAATACATTGTTATTTTTTTCCCCCACAAGGGATCTGTCCCTGCCATGTGTATATTATACATACATTTTTACTCTGCTTAACAGTTACCTATTGCTCGTGGATACTGTAGATTAATTGTAATAACCAGTGCACTGCATGTGCGCAGTACACGCACCCACACATACACACCCTAGATCCGAACTCTACAAAACCTACAGTGTAAGCGTGGAGGCTTATATGAATAAATAGTGTGTGTATATTATTTTATATATATATATATATTTAAAACAAAAATTTCACCAGCGTTTGCTGACGCTGCTAACCCGCCAAAAAACAGTTTTTCGACGATTCTTTGGTCTACTCTACGTTCACAACTGGCAGGAGAGAGAGAAAAAACGACATTGTTGGTGTTACAAATCAGTGTTAATAATGCACGATAACAATGCACGCGACAATATTGGTGGGACATGAAAAGCACTTGACAAAAAAGTTCCATTCGCAAAAATTCATATTTACAGTTTACACGATTCGGTGTAAAAACAAAGGTATAGGATTCTGCCCTCTTCTTTATTAATATACAACATATTTAACCGCTAAATGCACAACTATATTTATACCTACTGAATCCAATACTTGATGATAATTATGTTTTGTGCTATTTCGATGTGGACGCCTTTAGTTGTAAGAGCCCTAAACGGAATAGGTGGTTAACTTACATGAAGTTACCTAAACAGTACACGAAATATATAGACTAAACTGAAATGATTCCAAGAGTAAATATATAGTTACAATTAATTTTTTTCTTCTTCCCCGCTAATTTCATATTCCGCGCACTCTTTTGCTTTGCCCTGCAAAAAATTTGAAAATACATCTTGATATGTATCTACCTAGATACTGAGTTGGTCTGCCTTTAAAACTGTGTCACCTGATAGTGAATCACAAACAAGCCAGCGAACTATCGCAGTTTCCTATCAGGCTTGCGAGCGGAGCTGCAGCTACTCTACGGCCCAATTAGTGATTCAAATAGTTTCAAACTATTATTATTATTATTATTGTACCAATTATATATTATTTTTCTTCTCCCATACAAAACTATCCATATCTTCTCTTTGTAACCATCAGTCGCCGTTAACAATATTGAAGGATAATATATTATATATTTCTCTGTTCTGGTTCAACACGAGGTTAAAATTCTACCTCATAATCTGTGGCTAATCGCATCACAGCCTATCAAGTTTTAACTGCACGTTTTTCAAAGGTTGTCATACAAATTAAAAAACAGATAGTCAAAACTATCCGGGCTTTGATGCAACCGTCCCTAAAACTGTAAGATGGAAGGATTTTTAAAAGTTTTGACCAAGTGCAACATTGTTGCGTCAACATTTTTTCCCCTTAATAACTAGTGCTCAACGGACAGAAAAAAATCACGGGACAACAAGGCTATTACGTCGGACATTTTTCTTACGACCAAGTATTTTAACTAGATGTGTAACGGTGCAACTATATAGTTTCTTTTGGCAAAAGCTGTGCTTTGTGTCTGTTTTTTTAATCCACTGCAACCGTCACGTAGTTTCGCTTGAAAATATTCCCTACTATCTCTCTGCACGCATTATTATGTACAACAATAGCACCTGCTCCACCCCCTCCCCAGCTATTTTTTTTTTCCAGGTTGTTGTCAGGGAGTGGCCACACAACAGATGAAAATATGCCCTTCTGGCAAATAAGTATCCCCTTTTATACTCGGATTTTATATACAGCGGCGCGGTACTAAACTGTATATGGAATGGGTACAAACCGCGACCACGTGTAATTGACACACAAAAGAGACGCCCATGGCGACCCACCTCAACCCCACCCACCCAGAATAATGTGGAAAATACGATTGCACCTGCCGGAGTCACACAAAAAATTTCTCACTTCTATATGCTATAACTTTGTGCCATTACGCTGTGGGGATATGTATGAATTACTGGGGGTAGATTTTTTTTTCCTATATGAATTCACCTGCTGATTTTTTTGGTTTGGGTTCTGACCCTATACACCCGGCCAGGTGGTTTAAACGAGCTAACTTTGCAGTTAGTTGTCTGTCTGTTTGCCGGTGATGGTGACATTTTGGTGAGCAGCAGTGCGGGGTGTTTTTTGTGGGACGATTGAAAAGAGTGTGACTCGTCGATTCTCATCACCACATCTCGTCGAAAACGGCCAGAGAGTTGCGAATGTCTTCGTTCTGCGATTGAAAAAAAAATATGTTTAATTAATTACTTGTCCCGCACAAAAATGTTGGAAATAAAATACCTTTGAGCAATAATCCATGAACTCGTCGACGGTGACAACCCCATCGTGGTTCAGGTCCAGTTTCTGCAAAACAGTTCAGTCGATTACTGGCTTGTCATGACACAATTAGTATGTAATTCCGGGGCTGGCCATCATCACAACACACACGCATGACCAGGGGGAAAGCGGTCCATTCTGTACATCATTACATTGCAGCTGTAATGCATCACTGCGGATACATTATCAACCGCTACAACAAATTTATGCAAATCGGTCCATAAACCACGGTCATGCGTGACATGTTATTGACCGCCGAAAGTCCGAGTGAACCAGCACAAACACCTAGTGTGCTGTAGTACACACCTTAAATATCCTCTCCACGTGGTCTCTCGGTGTGTCATGCTCGATGCTGTTCTCTGTCGAGCTCATTAGGTCGTAGATGGCCGTTATCACCTCCAGCATCTCCTCCTTCGTGATCCTCCCATCCTTGTTCACATCATATAAGCTGTGACACAAATATTCAGGGATTAGTAAGTCGAATCGGAGTAACTAGGCAGTGAGCTGGGCCTAGCGCCACATGGAGCTAGGCCTAGGTACCACATGAAGCTAGGCCTAGGTGCCACATGGAGCTAGGCCTAGTCGCCATTTTGAGCAAACCGGCCATTTTGGTCCCCATCTGGAAACATGCATTTTGACAGCCTGGAGATCAGACTGCAGTGCAGGGAATTCCCTGATGAAGTCCCTGAAGGAGTATAAAACGCAGATAGACTGCCAGGCAAGTTTCTCCGAGTACTTTGGCTACCTCTCCCCACCATTTGGATGGAAGGAAGGAGGAAGAGGGAAAAAAAAACAAACCCATGGAAGGGAACAAGGGTCTTGGCAGATGCTCTTGAATTGGAGACGTACGACCGGTAATGTCGATTGTGTCCTGGACAAATTGGGGTCATAGAGAAGACGACTCACCCGACTAAATGATCATCCCTCATGGAAAAACGAGTTTCAAGTTACGGGCCCCAAATCGCAGAGGGAGTGGATGGTACTTTCCAAAGTGAATAATATGTATGTATGAACGCTCAGGGAAACGCTGCTCCATAAAAAGGGACTACTCCGAAAGAATATTCGCCCATCATTCAACTGATAAAAAAAAAGTAAATGGCATCCAGCGTATTTAGAAAATCACTGCTCTGGGAGGTCGTTCTTATCCCGAATAATAAAAAGAACTAACCTTAAGCCTTACTGGTTATAAAATATTGAACGAAAAGCGGATGACTCCCCCCCTTGTTCCACTCTTTTTTTAAAAAAGAAGAAAAAGTTGGAAACTGCTCTCCGGTATAGTGTTAAGGTTTTATGAAACGTCGATCGCGCCAAGTTGGAAAAAGGAGGCTTAAACCATCGAGACGAAACTTGTAAATCTCCCAGATGGCTGAGTGCTGGAACTGCACCTAAAGGGTTTTCTCCTCACCGGGCTCCAAATGATAGCTCGAGACACACACAAAAAAATAGAGAGTGTAAGTGCGCAAAAAAAAAGAAAAAGAAAGAGGCAAGGAACGGACGGGCAATTTTTCGGTTAGAGCAGATGTCTCCAGAGGCAATAACTAAGAGGGGCAAAAGGACCATAAATCGTTGGGGAAGAGGGTGAGGACGGCATGATGGATCGAAACAGGGGCCAGGAATTTGTCTTCGTCTCGCGATTTGTCTTGCACTGGAAACGAAGAGTGATTGTCAGGGTCAAGTCCCGGGTTCACAACAAGTGGATAGCCCTGTTTCGAAGCGTAGGAGATGGCCGCAGGATGAACAAAAAAATATATATACATATAATCCTTATCTCGGGTGGGCGTGATTAAAGAGAAACACCACACGTATTTGTTACCTAAATTGCGAAGAATCTGACAACATGGACAGAGAAATGCAAACCAATGTTTATTGCAAATGTTTATTGTCCTTTTGCTCAGAGTCTACGTGAAATTTGATCAATATTATAATTTCCTGGCCGGATGTGTTTCCTCGCGACGACGGGCGTGTATTTTTTGATGTACCACGTAGGGCATATTAATTATGGCTAAGGCATAATGTGTGGCCTACATTCTGCCTACAACTATCCATATTCGGCTTCTCACTTAAGTACACCAATAACGTGTTTGCACATTAATTTTTGCACAGTTTGTGTATACGAGTCTACCAATAAAGTGAGCCGATGGGTAATGTGAATTTGCTAACAAGCATATTTTAAACCACCACAGCTTTATAGACATTTAAACTATTTTGAAGCTATTTTGTAACCTTGTTAGATAAATAATTCTAATCATACTTCAGCGATTCCCATTTCCATATGAAGAGATGGAATTGGCAAAGAAGTTGATTGTTTATACCAGCAACTATACATTGAAGATAAGCAAGAATTAGGGTTGCATCCAAGTTTTTAAAACACACAGCTAGAGTAAACAATCCGTAACTTTCTCCCAGCCCTTTCTCTTGGAAAAGGATATGGATAATGCACTATCATGTATTTTGCATGCTTCACAAACACATTTTTGGCCACTAGTTCAGCGGAAATACCACATAAACTTGCAGGTAAGGGCATGATAAATTCAGACTGTTTAATAATGCAAAAGCATCGTTAGAGTTCCGTATTTAAAACATTGGGTAAGCACAAAATGTAAATCCTCGTCGTGCCCTGTCTGTTCTAATTAAGTTGCTTCCTGCATCAATGTTATTGTCGAGATAACGTTGTTGCAGTTAAATATTGCAGTGTACAGTAAATTAACTATCCCATTATTTAACAACTGGCCATAGTTTCACAGTTTTATTTGTTAACATTATTACTCACTATGCATTTACGTGAATAGCCTGTAATCAAACCCTGACACAACAGTGGTCGTCAGTCACTAATGGCGTCACCGCAAAAATAACATGATGGCAACAAAATTAACCGAGTGGACTGTACCGCAATAACAGGAAGAAACAGCGTCTATTTGCCTAGTTATAACCCTTACGTTAATGAAGTCATATCGTAAAAATGATGCTAATTACCACAAGGGTACTTTACTCGGACAAGATCGGCTTAGTTACCACCCATCTCCGGCATTACCGCCACGAGCAAAAAAAACCGTTCGTTATACCCGGATCCTTTCCAAAGGGTTTTCGCTAAAAATGACGCCAAAATTTCCTTGTTTCTTTGTTGTTCGCTCAATAACTTTGCAACTAGATTTGGCCAAGTTTCGACATAATTCGCGGCAGACCTCGATTTAATCAAAGCCTGCCGCGAAATATGGCCTCTGCCACACAAATACTGCGGTTTTGGCTGGCTTCTAATTACATAATTAGTGATCATAACTAAATCACATGTGTCCACATGTGACAGAATTCTTGAATTGCATAAAAAATGTCATATAATTAATAAGGTAAGGAGATGAAATTTATTACGCCTGCAGGTTGTGTATCTTGTGATACAAGAGTGTGGTTGCATAGAAACTCAGGATGAATCAGAATTTTGGCAAAGTAGACTCTCAAAAAATAATGAAAAATGTCAGTTAAATGTGAGCTTATCCTACATAGTGTAACCGTTCCTCAATCAAGTGGTTTTAAGGACCCGTCGCAATAGTGTGACTGTAAAACTGTGGGGCCATAAATTTATATTATTTTTCGTAACGAATAAAAATCCGTGGCATGAGTCGGTCGCAAATTGAACTGTCACTCAGGCCGGATTTATTAGCATCAAGTACGTTTCACGCAAAAAAAAAGCTCGCCCGCCGAGATTTATAATGAAGCAAAATTGACATGATGTCCAAAAATGGATCCGGGTCATTCGGGAAATCCATGGGAAATCCGGTGGAATCCATCGAAAGTAATTACCCGTCACTAGTTTCGCGCGGTTCGGGCTTTAGTGATCCGGCAACTCATTAGAAGTTTAACAATTAGAAACTACCCGAGAAAACTTGTTCCGGAGGCTGGTTTTGGGATCCGATGATATAAACCTGCCCGGATACAACAACACCTATCCCGCGATGTTGACGGGCGTGAGTCTTCCGGAATTTTCGGGCATCAAAAGACTTGGCAATTTGTCACCGAGTTTTAACAACACACACACACACACACAAAAAAAGGTTAGGTCAGTTGGCATCAAACAAACAAAAAACTTTGGTCCCACAAAAAAAACCAGATCTGATCAAGGCTTGGTTAGGCCCCAACCTGCCCCATAACTCTTTGTAATCAGAGGCGATTCAGGTCGCCTGATAGTGTTGGTTGCAACATGTGGTAGGTTATCACACCAACTCTCCCAGAGGTGAGATATCCCCCCCCCACAGCATCCCAAAAACACACACTGATAAGCTCCGAAAATCCACAAAGCTCAGTATATTGCAACTGGTAAGAACCTTGTTGCATCCACGCGATTTTAGAGAGAAAAAAATATCCGATTTCCACCGTAACACATTAGAGAGCCTTTATTATAAGAGAATCGCCAACTTCAGACGTCACGGTGTCTATGATTGGCTGATGAGCTGTCCTATGGAGGCTGCCATCTTGCGTTGCTACGGAAAAAGTGGCCGGTTCTGACGTCACGGCCGGCCGTGACGTCAGAACCGGCCACCTTTTCCGTAGCAACGCCATGACGTCTGAAGTTGGCGATTCTCTCTATAATTGGATATTTTCTCTAATAATATAAACATTTTATAGTCACAAGTTTATACAATTTAGTCATTGTTCACCAGGAATTCTGCAAACATGTGTTCGACCCGGAATACCGGCTGTATCGGCCAAAATCCAACCAAACCACGCTCCATTGCTGACTCTCTGGCACCAAATTACTTTAATTCCATTTTATACGTGGTCCAGTGGAGGGGGGGCAAGGGGGGCAAGGTTAAAACAGCCCATCAAGCCCTGTCCCTGGATGGAAATTACTGGGCGTGTCTCGGTTTTCATCCCATCAATTTGGGGTCCTGCCGTATTAGCACTCGGTCACCACTTTGAGACTTCTCATGGGACCGCTTTTCATCATTCATGTATGTAATCAATCCATAAGAGCTTGGGGGTGGGGGATGGGGGGTGTCTGACTGATGTAAGAGGAGGGTGTGTGTGAAAAAGCTGCCAACGGAAGCGTAATCAGGAAATAGGTCTTATTCCGGTGGTGTCCGCTACTCCGGAACTGATGAGCTGCTTTTTGGAGGCCCCTGAGAGTGCCAAGAGCCGCATNGGGGGGGGTTTGGTGTTTTCCCACCCACCCCCCGAATCTCCACTGGGAGAAGAGACAGTCTGGCTTGCTTCATCAGCAACACGAAAACTTTGCATGCGTTTCATTTCCCACGGTTTACCGCAAAGTTTTGCAAACATTACGTCCCAAACTGGGCGGACTAGTGGATAAAATTAGAGTCGGGGGAAGTAATAAAAACCCAGGGAGGTGGACAGAATCGTCATAAAAATGGACTTATTTACTCGCAGATTTATTTTTCCACGTGGATGCTTGCTCGTCCGAGTGGACCACTCAGTTTGTACGATTGGGAGCAATCAGCACTGGAAATGATGCTGCACTTTACATTTAAAAAAAATACATTAGGAGATCCCTTCATTTGCAGAGTACATCAGCCAAAGTTACATACACGAACCTTAAGCCAGTTAAAGCCAGAAAGAACATCCATTAATCGCACAAACCCCTCCCTGTGGGATAGAGGCCCACCACTGTTGGACACTCTGGCTTTTCCTGCAGGTTCAGATTTCCTAGCCGATTTCTCACGCCTGTCCAGTTACAACCCTATACTTTAGGAGAAAAAAAAACGTGGCAGCACCAAAGTCAATAATGCATTCCGGCTAAGAGGCCTCTAGCCATGATGGCCCACCTCCAGAGCGAAAAAAAAGAGAGATAGGGTCTCGAACTGTACGATCCGGACCCATCGCTATTAGTGCGTCGTCAAATGTGCCCGGTCCATAAACACGTTTTTGCTGCAGGGTTGGATAAAAAAAAAGTGTGCTTGCTGGCAGGCAGGATTGCCACTTGCGGGGGGTCCAGATCGATCTGCACATCTGGATGATGCGGAATGGGAGGGTTGGGGGATGGAGAGAGAGTGCCCCCTTTATAAACTGTTGATTTCCGCCTTGGGCTGCGTTTCCAGCTAGAGGCCAATCCAGCAATGAAATATTCAGCTTCCAAAAAAAGGGGGTATAAAAAATGCTGACCTGAAGGCCCATCTGAGCCGATCGTGGACCGATCCTTTGATCAGGACGGAGAGTCCAACCAGGAAGTCCCCGAAGGAGATGCTGCCCGTTTTGTCCCGGTCCAGCGTCCGGAAGACGTAGTGAGCGTACTGCCTCGAGTCGGCTGTGGACACAACCAAAAATTAGTAACACTGGAGACAGGTGATTACCTGGATGACAATATGCATCAAATTACTCGCAAGGTTGGGTCCTATACTTAATTTTCAGATATGCTTTTAGCGGGAATGTCGTTATTGCGAGCCATTTTTTTTCTCTATGGCAAATAGCATCGCTGGCTCTATAAAGGGCCCGCATTATGGCACCTGCGTTCCGGATTGCAATTAAAAGTCCTCTCCCAGCTGTTGGGGGAAACGCCATTCCAAAATAGCCTTTGACAAGAGTTCACCATGGTTTCAACTGACGTCAAACTTACGTCGCAGTAGTTGGCTTTTCCATATATGGTAATTATCGGCATGGGGAAGTTGCAACTATAGGTGAGGTTTGCGAATCTGGAATCAAAATTTGGCACAAGATACGTCATGGAAGATGAAAGTAGTGAAGGACAACACCCACAGCTTTTAATCACCTGAGTCTCGGGAACACGTGTATTAATTACTTTTCAGCCGCCAAATTAATAAATTACAGTTCCCCTTCTTTTGCAGAGCACTCTGAATTAACCCAAATTTTTCCTCACTCGCCGGCCCCCTCTCTTATCAGTGTCAGAATCAGTAGTGGTCTCGCCTTCACCTCAGTGCAATATGAGGTTAATTAAAGGGTGGGGTGAATGTATAGTAATAAGAGTCACGTGATGAAAGGAATGCGGGTATGTCGCATGATATTTTTCCCACTGAAATCTGGCTGGCTGGGAAAAAAGCAAACCGGCTTAAAAAAAAAGATAGCACAAGTGTAAATAAATTTTCGGATCGACAGAGTCGTGTCCGCCGTGAGCGTCGAAACGAGCCAATCAGCGGTGAGAAAACACGAGCTGCACGCTTTTTTTTTCTTTTCCGTTATATATATTTTTTTGTCGAGAATGAAAACTTCAGACGTGTGCCCAACAGGGCGGAACCAAAAGCAAACGGGAACGATTTTTTTCCCCCTTCTCTCTCCCCAAGTCTTCGTCTCTCACTTATATTTGGAGGCAGAGTCTGTCAACCACTTAAATTCCCAACCTCTTCTCCAAGGAGTGACACGCGAATTGACATCTGAGGAGAGCCAAAAATAGGTTAGGCACACAAAAAAAAATTTGTCATCAACAATTCGACATCAGGTTGTTCCGGGTGACTTGAGCCTAATTTCGTTACAAAACGAATCACTGTGCTCATATAGAAAGTTTAAAAGACTGACAGAAAATCTTCCAAGAATGTCAAGCTCATTTTGTTACCGGACCAAAATTTGGTGTCAATTTTCGATACTGTCAGAGCCGAGCAAATCCAGTAGTTTAGTCACAGTCCACATCTAATGGCAGTTGTCAGAGGGTTTAGTAGCGGGGGGCTTAGAAAATTTATTGCTGCAAAAGTTGGCAACGTCCCAGAAGCTTGCACTCTACAACGTAAATTGCAAAAATGCTTTTACAAAACCATCAAAAATATTGCCCTCAGAGCTGTCAAACAAGTTCAAAATCTGAGCTGCCCCTTCTAAGATTTTTTTTTTTCCTTCTACAAAACCTTCTTCTCAATCCAACAATGGCTGTCCTACCCGGTTGCCACCCGATTTGAAGAAACGCACTTAGACATCCCCTGTACCTCCTGACATTTCAAAAACGAACGCGACAGAACCCTCTTTTTTTCTATATATACACACGAGTCTTTTACTCCCGCTGGGTACCCAGCAAAGGATTCCATCAGGAAATTGACCAACACAAGTTCATCGGAGAGGAAACTTCTCCAAGAAAACCTCAGGGCGTGTTTGGCTTTGCACTTGTTTCCCTCCCCAACAAGCCCTCAAGGAAAAATCCCCCACAATGGCAGGAAATGCTTGCCTATTTTATTTTTTTAAAAAAAAGTGCGGCCCAACCCTACAGCAAAAATGTATCCAGCTCGCCCACCAAAATATTGCAGCAGATTTCGAAATGACAAGCCGGGGACTGCGAGTGTGCCAATTATCCCTGGGTCAAGCCCTGCTGATGAGCTCCATCAGGATTGCGGTGGTTGCGGGTCCTCGTCACTCATACACCCTGCTTTGATCAAAGCCAAGAGTGGTTTTCAAACGCTGCCAGCACAACCTAGGATGGACTGTATACGAGCATGGTCGTGCCATTACTCAAGTACTCAAGAGCGGAATCTTTCTCCTAAAAGGCCTATTCTCTCCGTCGGATATTTGTCCGACCTAATAGTACCGCTATCGGCCTGAAGAGTGTGCAGAGGGAGTGTGCGCCATCTATGAGCACAGAATAGTACTGTGTGGTAAATCGGCGGGCCATCTCATTACAATTGTTTAATTGTCACTTTCATACTGATTTTTTTTGCCAAATTTTTGGCAATGGATTCACTAGTAAACGATTTTCGCTTCAGCGGCCAAGTAACGCCAAATTATTGAACACCCTGTATCAGCAGTGAAAACCTGTCGTGCGGAACAAAAGTATCTGAATACACCTGAGGAGGATCGCGGCACGCTATCTTCACACGTGGGAATACACAAGGTTACACAACATGCGGGATTCGATTGCTTTCAGACAATGTGACAAACTGGTCTGGACACGCGACACTTACAATAAAAAACAAGCTGCAGGGGATATATACAATATAGAGAGTGACACGCATTTCGTACTGACCTCCAAGTGGGAAGAATTTGGCGTAAATGTCCTTGAAGGTTTCCTCCGAGATGATTCCAGTGGGACATTCCTGCTTGAAGGCTCGGTAGACGAACTGGATCTCCTTCTTGGAGAATTTGGTCGATTTGCAAAGAGAGTCCAGGCCGTCTGGCCGGTACCGGGCAGGGGCCAGTTCCATATCTTCCAGTTCCGTGTCTGAAACACATCGGGAAAAAAAGCACAATTAGTTGAAAAAAATTTAAACACATTTCTGTATATCTCAAAATTTGGTTCATTTTAATTGAAATAAATCCATATTTCAATCCCCCTAAATAAACAAGGTCGGATAGTATACTGTCACCAAAATTATTTTTCTTTAATTTCAACATATGTTGAAAGAGTGTAAACGACTCAATAATCCGACTTGACCAAATGCGATCAAAGTGATCGATGCGTGCCCTTGATGTTACTATTCATTCATTTATTTAAAAAAAAACAACGAGACACGCGTGTGCCCGAGTTTCAAGTGCAGGGACACACATCAATAGCATTAAAAATTAAAGGTAGGCCGTTGCCATCGCCACAAATGCCGATCCGGTTCTATGATTGGACACGCAAACTTTACTTCCTTGAATCGGATATATTCAGCAGCAGGGGAGGACGCCCTTGGCCTTTCTTTCCTTGCCACTCTTTATTGCCTTCAGCCATCATTGAAAGGAAAATATCGGACACGCTTCGATGTGCACAATTAAGCCTTGCATCAAACTACTGATAAACCCAGGCATACAAGTGCGCTGTGTTTTTTTTGGGGGAGCTCGGTTGTTGTTTTATTAACGGAGAATAGAGCAGTCAACCAGGCGGGCAGGCACTCTTTGTTTTTGCTTCCATACTCCCCGTGATTACTGCCAATTAATTATTATGCAGCTAAAAATTGGCTATCAATTAAAGGAGCGCGGGTTCACATAAAAAAAAGATGTTAACTGACGCGTGCTTCGGTTAATCCACCATAGTTTATCAGGAATGCGGGCAAAATGTACAGTGCGGATTGCTCAACTATTCGTGCCGTAATTAAATGGCATGCAATTGAAAATCCACTTGCATAGTTTTTGATCGATGTGGCTGGCTAGATCTTCAAGCACAATTTTCCTTCTCTCTCTCTCTTTCAGCAACATGCTAATAAATGAAGAAATGCATCAGGGCAGAAAGTAATCTCCTTTTGCTGAGTAAGCTTCCTAATTCAAATCTTTCCCGCAGACTTCTTCGCGGCATGCAATTAGACCAGCTTATTATAAGAGTCTGCACAATTTCTTTCTTTCTTTCTTTTTTTTCTTCAACATTATTTCGCTCAGTTGTCTTCCCTCCGGATTATCTCCGGAGCGGAAGAAAATAATCACAAGCGTTCAAGTGCACTTTTGTCGGCATTGCGCACAGTGTGTACATAGGTCTTACAGCATGCACGAAATCCAACCGGTCGTATTGATGTTCGCAACCCCCGAAATTCGGAGTACACAGAAGATTACAGCACACATGAGGGTTTGCGATACGGGAGAAACCAAAATTCCGGCTGCCACTTTGACTAAAAGGGGGGGCCATTTAAAAGCCCTACCCAATTTGCATTCACACTAACGAGAGTGTGATCAAAGCGATTAAGCACACCCATTTTAGGAAGGAGAAAAGGCGGGCTTGATCACACGAGTTCACACTAAAAAAAGTTGGTCAGAATCATTATGAAACACCCTGTACAACAGTGCGGTGGCGATTTCCAGAAGAGTGCAAATGGATGGGAAGAAAAGTTGCTTCGAATGCCCGTACCGTCCTGAATATATTACCACAGCTGCGTTTTTTCTCATTTGAAAAAAAAGAGGGACCGAAAAAAGTCAAAAAAAGTTGGCTTAAACTCTGATGCCCCCGACGGCCCCCGCGAGGACAATAAAGAAGAGGAAATTGGGTGCATTTTCTTTTTCGGAGAATCCTCAGAGTGGGACTGAGACCCCCAAGTCGACGAAAAGAAAGAATTTAAAGAAATGGCCCAGCCCCGCACTTTTCTTCCAGTTATTGCAGACCGTTTATGCAATCAACAGGAAGATTTCGCAAAATGCACAAAAAAAAATCCAATCGCATTGGCTTCACTTTTCGTGATCTACGGACCACTGTGACGTAAAAATTAGTGAAGAGCACAGTGCGTGATAGTGTTTAAAATAGAACCAGTGTGTGTGTCGCCACGGAGTCAACTTATGCCCTTTGTACCAATCAGCACGTACACCTATAGAGAGTCTCGGTGGTTATGACAACAGGATCGATGTCGTTTGCAGGTAAACACTAAGCAGAACATTTTTTGGAACATGTTTAGCTGCTAAAGTACGCTGAACCTATGCCAGAAAACTCGCCCAACAATTGAATGTAGGCTACTCACAGTCAGTCAGACGATAATTAACCTAATTATGCTTCTATTGTGTTGCAATTGCGTGTTGCCATTGCCACACCCTGCCTACTGCAAGTGACATTATTAAAACAGCCAGTGTATGTCCAGTGTTCCAGCACTATAAAGGGTGGGGGGGGGGGGGGAAGGGATTGTAGAGCAAATGATTCACTTTCCTGTCCCGTAGGAAAGGTAAACATGGTCTCAAAAGCCCAGTAGGGGAAGAATCTCTGGAATCTCCTTCTGGGTAAACTTCATTACCCATCTGGGGAGGAATCACCTTGCGAGTAGAGATCCGGCCCCTTCTTCAACACCCCCTTTGCCCCTGGCATCACAGAGCCCCCCCTTTTATTCAGTGGATCCGCTCACGTGCAACATTAATTGCTTCTTGCTCTCCATCTTTGTCTGTGCTCACTTGAAGTGAAGCCAGCAACTTCCAAAAAGCAATACCCCAAGTTGGCTGAACACACAATGTTGCCAACAGAAAGTTCTAATGTAAATTAACTCGCATTTTCCCCCCCAAAAGCTGATCGCATTGGAGCCAAATCAATTCTGCCATTGCGCTAACGAGTGGCCATTATTTGCACTCTCAAGTTGTCGGCGCCGCTTGTTCAAACCTGCCCGGCGCAATTACATATAGGTTCCGACTTTGTAATCAGGCCGGACAACAAGTGGTGCAGGATATGCGCAACAGATAAAACCCGCGTCGATGTTTATCGGGTTAAAGACATGAATATGTACGAAACGAATTCTGCGCATCCGAACCCAACGGAATTAAAAGCTGGTCAGCATTTTTGTGCGCGTTTGTGTGGAGTGGAAATTTCGAGGGGTATGCGGACCACAACATCACCAGGCTAACATTGTAATTTCGGCTGACACAGTGGACCAACCCCGCACCCACTTTTTTTTAGGCCTTTCCGATGCGATTATGCCCTTTAATTATACACTTGACAAGAACAATTTAATGATTAGCCGGTAATGACATGAATAGTGTCACCTCCCATTCCGGGATTAATCATGTACGACAGTGTACATCAGGTTGACGGTCTGCTCAGCTGTACGTATCTCAACGGATCGGAAAATGTGGGTTTAATTAATTAATAATAATGTAATACCACGCGGCCAAAATGACAATGTGAAGTAGGGCGCGCGGAAATGAAAAAAAGCCATATTTTTTCGCACTCCCCATTTTTCGAGAATATTGCGTGCAATTTTGGCAACGGATGCTCATTGGACCCAGGACGAAATTAAACGGCCATTTCATTGCACCAACCAACCCACTTCCCTTGTTCAAGACCCGCATGAAAACAACAAGAAGGCAATAAATCTACCTCTCGCGATAAAAGAGACCTTTTTTCTGCACTGGGAGGGAGGGGGGGGGGAGGTGTTTTACAACATGAACTGCCATTTCCCTTTGCTCCCATTCACAACAACACCCGGCCTATTTACTCGGATAATTTATTACTCTGCTGGACTGGTGTACAAAAGCAAATCACTGGAACACTCAAAATGAGAGGAATCTTCATTATAATCGACACACGCATTCCTCATTTTCGTTATAAAAAAATGCGAATAAAGTTCGAATCTAAGAAGCGAATTGACGCAAATTGGCACTAAACGATTCCGTAGAAAGTAAGTCAATTGGGTGCAGACCCTATAGAGTATAGAGAGAGTGAAAGTCATATCATGCACGGTACTTTCCGCAAATAATTTAATGTAGACCACATGTGACAGACACGATCTGAAGGATAAATCATGGAGCGAAAAAAATCAGTCAACGTGAAAAACGACTAAAGATATTTTCCCGAGACAAAGTGTAGGGGTAATCAATGTTCCTGATGTACTCGAAGTACCAGGCCCAGCTTTTGATTTTAATCACCTGTTTACGACGCAATTAAGTGCGCTCCTCCGTCTGCCCGAGTGTGATTAATTCCTAAGTGAAACTCAATACAGCTTTAACATGAGGGTGTAGTGAGGCGTTTTCTTGAAGAGGCTGCTCCAGATTGATAGATGGGCTTTCCTGTGTCGAGGCCGTTTCTTCAAGAAAGTACTAAGGGGGAGGTCTATTTCCTCCCACCCTTTTCATGTGGTAAATAACGCAAAAAAAAGAGAGAGGAAAGAACAAGATAAGAGACGATGGATACATCACATAAATCATTGCGTTTTCAATCCGGACACCTCCCTTTACAAAAGGCTCCTTGAAAGAAAAATAAGGATCGAGTAGTTTGATAGGCGTCGCAGAAAAAAATAAATTAAGCAACATATACATTGAAAGCAGCACCTCCTTTAAGTGTGTTTATTTTTGCGGCATTCCAAGTGATCCGGGCCCATCCTGATCGAATAGTCTATCTTCCTTCAGACTCGGAACTTGTTTCGCAGCCTCAAATAGCTCTTGGGGATTCCAGTCACCTCTTTTCATCCTCTCAACGCATTTCCCCCAAACTTGGCTTTTGGGGAATGCGGGGATCGGTCAAAGAGGGTAGTGCAAAAAAGGTAGTTCACACCTCTCTTTTTTTAAAAAGTCGTACCTCAGCAGTTGCTCGGTTACGTCTCCAAGGAAGTGTGATGGAGAAGCTTAGTGTCCGAGTTCCAATGCGACTCGGTTACCAAGCAGATTCGGATTCGAAAAACACGAGGGGGGCATCAGTATGATGGACCGACCTAAAGGTTCGATCACCACCTACTAAGCAGTTGGAACACGATCAGGTTTCTGGGCAGCAATTTAGGTCATACTTCATGAGATAACCAAGATATTTTTATGAGATCAATTTGAAGGGAGGGCACCATTATTCACCAAATTGTGCCAGTGAAAATTATGCCACTCTAAAAATCGAGCGCAATCGGCCTCTGATGTGACAATCAACAATCAAAAATTTCCGGATGGTCCAATCGTGCGTTCATGTGCAATACGTAGATATTGCACGTTTACAGCAGTTCATACACCTATCATGCACCAACAGCACCACAAAAAAACATTACTGCCTGATGTAAAAATATGCGTCCCCTGTACGTGGCAACGAGCGGAATAATAATCTTGGCATGTAAAAAAAAATACGTTGGCCGCCTAATTTGCATAAGGCGTGTACAGTAATAAGGACCGCATAAAAATTCTACCAGTGACGACTGCTCATTACCGCCAAAAGAGATCTAGAGATATTATTAGCACGAGAGTATGGCGCTCCAGCTTAAGTGTATTCCGCATCAAGTACCGGGCACTTTAAAAGTGGCAGAATAATTAATTAATTTCGTCCGCAAAAAAAAACTTTTTTTCCCCTACCAAAAATCGATGCAATTTCCCCCATCCTCAAAGCATCGGTTTAAAAAGTTTTGTCGCTTCGGATCCGGCGATACCCACAGAATGTATAAACTGTGGCTTTAATTGCGGATTACCACTTTAGGTCCTCCTTTTTCTCATCGATCAACTGGGAAGCATCTGCAAGCCGGCGTTGTTATAATGATCCGGTTTCATGCACTGCATCTTGATGTATCACCCCAGCAGGGTTTTCCTTACCAGGACACTCTCAAAACCGACAAATTGAATGCAAAAAAAAAGAGTGAGCTAATAAAGTTTACGGCCGCATTATGGCGACGTGTTGGCGTTGCCGTGACGTGTTAAAGCCAAGGGAAGTTAACGTCAAACGTTTCTTTTTTTCGGTATACGCAAAAACTGTGGGCCATCGCTGAATTCAACTTCTAAGGTGAAATCGGGTGTGCAAATTTTTTTTGTTCGGTCTTCCATCATCATCGAGGCTTTTCCGTCTGCTCATTCGCCATTTTTTTTCCTCCCCAACGAACATGCTCCGGGTGAAGAAAAAAAATTGAGATGATTACGAAAATATGGCTGGACTGGCCTGGCAACACCCGGTTACTGCTGTGCAAACTGCCGAAAAATGTGAGATTGGATGGGGGCCACAGGCTGTGTAGACTCGTAGGGTAAAAAATTCAAGATGTAGTTATCACCATTAGGAAGATGCTGCCAGGGTATGACATGTGTATTAACTAGCTTTTTCGTCCTGATGTGACACTGCAGGTATGACCTAATTACTGTGAAATAATTAAAAAGTGAATAGAATTAGAAACTCATTTCTCTTCAAGAAAATTTCTATTCTGAATCCACACAGTTAAGGAAGTTTCCTCTGCCCCTTATGGGAATCCTTGATTGCTAATTACTTGGAAAGAGCAATTATGATGCAGCAGGTGCGAAGGACCAGGTGGGGATAACAGTTTCTCTGAAAGTTATGCGCGTGCAAAACAAGTGACAATTTTTTTTCGCTCTGTATTTGATGATGAAGGATGTAATTTTCAGCCGTTGAAATATGCGCACGCAATGTGCAGCCATTAGAATGCGTTTCGTGGACTCCAGCGTCCATCAAGCAAGATTTTCGCGGCAGAGGCGTTCAGAATATTCGCATGTTCTCACGGAAATTTGGACCGGGCTCATTCAGTGGGAAAAGGCTATATACGGAAGCAAGGATGGTTTTAAAGCAGACAGCGTCCAGCAGCACCAGTTTTCTGACTGCTAACGACATTTTCCATACTTGCCAATTTGGCGTGTTTCACGCTACTGCGGATCCTGCAGGAGGATTATACTGGCAAAATCTATTTAGCGTTTCAGGATGAAAATTGACTCGTGCTTGAAGACTTTTTTCGTTTCAAAAAAGTTCCGTAACTGTACAGAGGAAATCCCCACTTGGGGGAGGAGCGGTATAAAAAAAATGGCCAGCTGTGACAAGAGTCTGCGAAATTGATCGAGCGTTTCGCATATTTTTTTTGGATCTCCCATTCGCTCCAATCTGCGCCTCGTTTGATGAACGGCTTAATCCCTAGTTCCACTAATCGAATTAACAAACAAGCGTTTTGCTTACAGAGCATCGCCCCCTCCTCTTGGAAAATTGATCAGGATATGCCCTCGATTTCTGCGGTGGTTCAACCCCCTTCTCTTGTGTTTAGAGGGGATTGAATAACAAGAGGTATAGATATCCGCAAAATCCCTTCGAGACTTGTACCTCCCAGCCCCTCCTCAAACCCTGATTTCATTTGCTACTTCCGTCAGTCCAGCAGCCGAAGGTTCTGCTCCAGATATTGAAGGTATAGGGAATTGGAAGCTACACCATTTTCTTTTTCCAAGAGAAATCCATCCTCCCTAAGGGGGTTGGGACGGAAAAAAAATCCCGGATATTGCCATGGAAATTCTTCATCTTGATTGACACTTACCCCCATTTCCCCATCCACAAAGTCCTGAATATTTTTACCTCCGCCTGATTAATGATGTAGTCGAAGGCATATGAAAAAAGATGAGCCCGAATATTTTTTTATATAACAAAAACATGGTTCAATAAGGCGGAAAAGCCAATTTTCCAATCGGTCACATTGTTGCGAGTTTGAATGCCTCGTTTTTTTTAAAAAAATAATTAAATTATAACGGTAAACATGTTTACCAATAAGACGCCCATTAATGAAATCGACTGACCCATAACTATATTCCCAATAGTTTGCGGGGTCGCCCAATCTAGGTCATGTCCTTGTAATGGAAGAAAATTCCTATATATGCAGTTGCGATTTTCTGAAGCTAAGAACCGATATAAAAAAAATGAAGGGGAAAAAAAATCCATCCAACCCTCGGCACATTAGTATCAAGCTCAGCGTTTTCAACCGAGGCTTTTCCTCTCGTCTTTGAAAAGGAAACTTTAACGCGAGGAATCTACTCAACCATTCACAAACAGGATGTGCCTCCTAAGCGCATCTCTTGTTAGAGGTATACCGCAGTACAGGCTGCTTACTAAATACAGTCAGTCATACTATAAAGTGTTGCTCGTTGTATCAGTATTCAGTTGGCTACTAAGCCCATCAGGTGTGGAAAATATCCAATTACTTTTTTCCCCCCATGGTTTAATCCCAGAGGCGATTTTCCTGGGGGGTAATGTGCCAAAAATATTAATTAATCTACTATGCGAGGGAATTTCCAACATCAGTGCCAGTTGGTCCCACAGTGGGGTGTGTTCTATATAGATATCTGATCGGCCAAAGTTTATAGCGCTCACATCCCGCATAAACTATCAGAGAAGCCGTCTCGGAAAGTTCTCTCAAGCAAGATGGGTTATCGCTCCATGTTAGCCTGAGCGCCCTGTACATTTTCATATAATTTCCTAGGCGGTAATAGGACCCCAACGGTTTAAGTCAAGATCGGCTGCCAAGCCGGGCATTTGTAATTAGTTTCTAAAGGGTTCAGTTCACAAAATCCTCATTAAAACCGAGTTAGAGACAAACCCCTCAAAGTGTGCTGCGTTTGCAATAATAATAATAATAATGCTAATCCGTTATTGTTAGGTGACGGGAAGAAAGGCGCAAAAAAATTTGGCGACACAAAGGCAATTTCGGATGTGACACTTTCCAGTACATTACGAAGACACTTCATCAAGGCGATTTCAATTCGCTGCTGTCGCATGCAGCTTATTTAGTGCCAACTAATGACTGGGGCATTAATCAATCGCGTCGGATATGCGACAACATTAGCAGGCTTGGTAACCGGGGGGAGGAGAGACAAGTCAGATGTGCAAAAAAAAAATGGCGAGAAATGATAGATGACGTGCTTTTGCATCCGCCTACAGATCAAGTTCAGCTGGCGAACATGTGCTTCGTTTCTATCATTTCCAATCAATTATTACTGTCAACATCGCCCCAGAGTTAATTCTTGCAGCGTCACGGTTCTGATAGCACTTTTTTTTTGCATTCGTCGCGGAAAAACGGAAGCAAACATCCGGCCAAATTCGTCGTTTGCAATCAACGCGAACCAATTTGCATCATGCCTACAAAGAAAGTCCTCTCATGAAGAATTCCGTTTCAGCAGCCTGTTCGATCCAGCGAGGGTTAAAATGCAAAACCAGACTTATTCGTACCCATCTGCAACAAAGGAGAACTATAGCAGAGAGAGAGAGAGAGAGAGAAAAAAGGAAATGTAAAAAAAAGAGGCCGGAATGAGGCCAGGAAATAAGAGAAAATGCCAAAAACGATAATGTTAATGTCGCCTTCAAAGGGTGCAATTGGAAATCGAAAGGCTTTGAAGGAAGAAAAAAAACACCGCACTGGCAACACACTTCAAAACCACTGTATCAGTTTTACTGAACTGAATAAAAAAAAGGAGTCACGTTTTACACAACTTTCAATATATAGTTTCGGAAGGGCTGTGAATCGTGCGGATACATTTTCCATGACACTGACGCATCATACTTCAAACAAAAGCTCAGTTTGCAGGGCTCCATTTGCTCAGAGGATATACATACATTCAGGGACCAGAGTTCAGGCACCCCAATTAGGAAAATGTATTGGTTCAATATTCATGCAGATCGTTTCATCTATGGAAAAAATTGAGAGAGGTGGACACGCAAAAAAAAAAATCTGTGTCACTCAGCGGTATTATTTCGCCTCTGGTCAAGTTCTAATGTGAAAAACGCAATCATCGAATGAAAAGTTCATCCAAATTTGAAAAAAAAAATTATTCGCAATGTTACCCAATATCATAAAAATCAAATACAGCAGGATCTACTTAACTGGTATTTGCATGAAATTGGCGAATTTTTTTACTGCCAATATGAACACCGTTTAATCGGTCGAATAGCTGGTGTTGATGCAATTTGCAATTTTTCCTCTTACTTTTAGGAGAGACTGACCAGGAACATGTTTCTTAAACATCTCTGGGGGCCCATGCATTTTTTGGCTTCTTTCGTCCAATACATCAGTGGCTCTGAAGACGTAAATGCCACGCGGGGGTCCGCAAAAATGTAAATGTTTACAGGGAGACATCTGGAAATGCGGTCAACACATCATCCTAGAAACATTCGAGGCATAACTTTTCATCCCTGGGCTTTACTATACCGGAGGCCACCTGTGGGTACATCTGTTCACATAAATTGCCAAAAATGTCTCCCCATCGGTGGTTTTGCCCTCCCCCAAAAAAAGAAGGAAAAAAAACTTGGGGGAGGGATAAAAAGAAAAAGCCTCTTACGCCGACAGCTAATCTATTGCGAGGGTTCAAACAGAGAAAAAAGTACGAAAAACTACTGGGCTTGGGCGAAAAGTTTTTGACCTTTTACACGGGTTTCCTCTTTGCATGATCCGAACTTTCAGGCTTTTTTCTCAGAGAGAACCTGGAACTCCCGGAGAGAAAAAAAACATGTGACAGAGAGAAAACAGACCACCGAAAAAGAACTTGCGGGCTTGAAGCATATGTCGCAATTACTGACGGTGACGCGTCACGAAATTGGCGCATCGCTATTGGCGATGGAAATAAAATTATGCAAAGTATGTGGAAATGGCATCAGTATTACACACAGTGGATGGGTAATTTACACTGAACAGGACATTTCAGGCTAGAAAAGTAGCACCTAATTGCATTACTGGAATATCTAACAAGTATTTGTGTAGCATCTAATCTAGTAAAACTGCTGGATAATTTTTGAAGTTAAAGTTAACGATAATTGCATCCGTGCCACACATTTTTCGATGGTGATGTAGACGCGTTCATCATCCTGCAAATCCTTGGCACTAAAAACTGTTCATGTGCGAACCTTCTGGAGGCATATGACACCATAATGGCTGCCATAAAAGTGGTGGGGAGGATCCCTGTCTTCATCTGGCACAAAAAAAAATCTAGAAAGAATAATGCTTAAAAAACTGTACCCGCAGAAGTTAGGCATCCCTGGCATAAAATGGAAGGAACGCAAAATATTTCGCGTTCCACAAAACCCAGTTTCTGTGCACTAAAACTGCCTCAAAGAACAGCCTCTGCCTTTCACATCGCTCTAACAAAGGAATGTCATTTTTTTGAAATACTTTAAAAAAGGTACATTTTTCTTCCATCCCTTGAAGCCCGGCCTATCACTGAAAGAGCCGGAGTTTGCAACAGGTCTCTTTTCCAAGCCCGCATTTTGTCCCCCCTTCAATTAACGCGCCTTATGGTTTGCTTCTAACCGCACATTCACATTAAAAACCAGGATGGTAAAGAGTTGGGAGCGAAGTCTTTTTCATACCCAGGACGACTCGAGGCCATTTTTGTGCAAAACTGCTTCATAATGCTAACATTTTGTAGCAATGGATGGGGGGAAAAAAATGAGCTCTTGTGAATTAGCTCAGGGCTGAGTGAGCACTAATGGGCGGTGGAGATAACAGCCGAATGGAAACTGCTGATTATAGCTTCAATAGTTAGGAGGCTGTTGCACCGGGTGTTTCATAGTAATTTTCTGGGGGGTTCATCCAAATTTGATCGACCTTGGTCTACTTTTGAGGGCAGAGTGGTAAGTCGAGAAGCGTCGAGAAAATTGCACGCACATGCTGTATTCAAATCCCGGGCAAGCAATCCCCCTGAACCATTTATTCCAGTTTGGAGTTCCTCCCAGAAGGCTGGCTTGCTGTGCTCCGCTGCCTGGAAGTTTGTATCCAACTGAGAGAAAATCAATGCAAACCTACCCCAACCCTCCCTCCCTCTCTCTTTCCTCGTCTTGACAGATAAAATACTCAACTTTTACCTACCCCCGCGTCAACTACTGTGGAACAGGCGTACGTTAGCCCAGCCGAATGCCACTTGGAATTCAGGCCCTGCATACATAAACACCTTTCCACTGAGCTTAGCTCCAGCTCAAAACTGCTGAGAGATCTACTGGAAGGCTGGAAGCTGCTGGAGAGGGGGTTGAAAAAACGCGCAACTCTCTTTCCAGGCACGTGCACAATGTACTGACACCGCTTAGTCTCATAGTGATATATGGTGCACTTCACAAGTTCAAGCAGGGGACTGTTTACCTCTTCAAACTGGCCGCCATTATTCCATTCTTTCCACAGCTCATAATATATAGCGACACAATAATTCTTATCAATTCCGTCAGAGAGAGAAAAAAAGATGAGTTTGCAGTCTCAGAAAATCTGACGCTGCTGGCGAAAATGCAAAAACCTATGAGCTCCCATATATACTAGCATCATATTTCATACCTACGGAAACTGCGAGCGGCAAAAGTGACATAAGTGCCTTAGAGATTTAATGCATTACTTTCGAGGTCGATCGGTGGCAAGGCCTTCCGGACAAATGAAGAGAAGTCGTTATTGGAAGAAAAAAAATTGCTGGTGGGGGTGGGAATAATGCAAGTTTATCTCTCCAATTTTTTTTCTTTTCTTCTTGGTAGTTGGGAAGGCCCGATTCTTAGCCCATTTCCAAGCACTGGAAAGCACAGTGTTCCAGTGCTTGAAAGAGGGGCAAAAAATATGGGGAGACGCTTCATCAGCGTCCTCCACTCAGCAGCACATGATGCCTGGGAAAGAAATCAGGAGCGAAAATCTCTCTCTCTTCTCTCTTCTCTCGCATCGAAATTGAGATCCAGCCAGAAAAGAAATCCCGACAGCTTAATAACAAACGCCCAGAAAATATGGTTTCATAAGGATGAGCAAAATTTTCCAGATGGGACTAGTCTAGTAGCACGTAAAAAAAGAGAAGAGTATATGAGGGAGAAAAAAGCCCAATGGTAATAATGGAAGGACACGTCCAAGGAGAAAATCGATTTGTTACCATCTGGCGAATATCACTCAAAATTCAGACAACCCTGGAGTACATTTTGGGAGGGGGTTTAATCGGTTTTGGAGTTGAATTGCTGTCAGCTTTTTCCCTTCAAGGCAGAACTGCATAGTGAACTACTCTCCCTGGGAGATCCAGAGCAATTCCTGGAGACATGTCCCGCATGAGAACTGGGTCCTCACCGGCTCACAATTAAGTGAAAAAGGGGGTCTCATTCCATCTGCCTCTCTCCGCCAGTGTTTGCTCAGGCTCCCATGATCTCTTGCTAGAATCTGAATTAGCAATCATGGAGTCAATCAGCCCTTTGTTTTCAGACCCTTTCTCGTCGATTGCAAAAATTGAGAATCGATGCTCAAAACGGTTGGTTGCCTTTTGCGACCAACATTTTTTCAGATTAATCCGCGCACCGATTCGGGTTGCTGCTCCAGAGAGAGAGGGAGAAAAAAAATGGATGGCCTAGTAATAATCTTGAAAAAGAGCGGTGGGGACTCTCTTTTGTGTAGAAGTTAAAATATAGGATCTCTCCACTGGATTTCCTGGAGCGTGACTTCTTGCGGGTTGACTTCAAAGTCCTTTTAGCGCCCATGATGAAGTTCCTCACGTGCCACGGAAATGAAGCAGAGCTCGGCGTGACCGCAAGATCAGGCCCATTTTTCTAACTCCTCGTATATACCAGGGCGCACCCACAAAAGACACAAGTCAGAGAGAGAGAGAGAGAGAAAAAAATGGAGTTTGGATGGAGGGTAGTAATATCAAGGCATTATGATCTCCCAAAATGGTAGTTTCTATGCCAACTCTTCGGAGGCTGGGGAAAACTTGAGCGGAATCCCAGTTAGGAAGCCTTCCGCTATCAGTTCGGCCACATCCTAAATTTTATGGCCCCTCGCCCCCTCGCCCCCCCTGCAAAACGCTTAAAATGGCGCTTTTGGCTCCCTTCAACCCTACCCCCCTTTCAAACGTGACATGGGCTCCGGCTCGAATTTCCTACGTGTCACCTTCCACTTCAACCCATCCTTTTCACTGTAATCGAGGCGGAGAGAGGGTAAGAGAGAGGAATGCGAAATGATTGGAGGAAATGAAGTTGGCTGACGAACAATGTCTCCCGGACTGTAATTTTCCCATGAGACACTTCAGGGGACAATTGATATTAGCTGCCGGAGGAGACTTGGACGTGACCTGCGCGTCACTGACTCACGGACATGACGTGGAACAGAGTTCATTGGCTGCAGGGCTCAAGGACGGAGCAGTGTCATTGGTCGTTTTCTCAAGTAGCGACGTGTACGTATTTGATTGGTTAAAGGACTTGAAGCAAGCGTTTGATTGGCTACAGGACTTGCCAGCATTTGATTGGCTACAGGACTTGAATCAAGTATTTGATTGGCTGCAGGACTTGAATCAAGTATTTGATTGGCTGCAGGACTTGCAAGCACTTGATTGGTTTAAGGACTGGCAGCAAGCGTTTGAATGGCTACAATACTTGAAGCAAGCATTTGATTGGCTACGGGACTTGAAGCAAGCATTTGATTGGCTGCAGGACTTGCAAGCATTTGATTGGCTGCAGGACTTGCAAGCATTTGATTGGTTTAAGGACTTGCAGCAAGCGTTTGCTTGGCTACAATACTTGAATCAAGCATCTGATTGGCTGCAGTACTTGAAGCAAGTATTTGATCAGTTGAGAGCTATAACGGAAGCGAGGTACATTAATTATTTTTAGTGGCTTGCACACAATTCCTGTATGTCCTGTAGCTAAATTTATTGCTCAGAAATCCGAGGGGGTCCTCAAATCGCGGCATTTAATTAATTTAAGCACGTTGACAATCCCTGGCAGACCACAGCATCCCACTGGCCAAAAAGGCCTGGTCGGTTTCAAAATCCTCTCTATTAAAACCTGGGGGGGCATGACGAAAGTGCCCAGCCTAAAAACTAGTCCCAAAAGAGGCTTAAGTCGGACAAAATAAGTTAAAATACAGAGCGCGCATGCTCGCAACACGAAGCACGCAAACTGGCGGGAAACAAATCGATTTTGAGAGAGGTCAGGAAGACGGTCAGATTCCGTTGTTTTGTCGGAGGCTGAATAAATAGATGATGAGGAAGGAACGGAAAAGGGAGACTGCAGTTTCAGTTGGGAGAGAGAGAGAGAGATGAGACCATTTTCTTTGCGACGTGGACCATTTTATACCAAAAGAGCATACCGGGTATGCCCATTTCGAGGTGACATTGCGGACCTCTTTTTTTTTGGAGAGAGTCCGACTCGGAGTTTTTTTTTCTCGCTTCTTTTCGTGAGTATGCCCATGAGAATGCTACGATGACGACTGCAGGCGGGCTTGAAGGCACCGTTTCCGGAAAATAAATTGGCGACCTCTTCCCCTCCCAATTTTTTGTTGGGGAGGCTGCAGCAACAGGATGCTGCTACCCAGGAAGACCCACCTATTCAGACTTATTGTATTAACATGAGCTAAAACGAGGAGGAATCACTTAATTTTCCATTATGATATTTTCTGGATTTAACTGATACGTCCGTATGCAAAGAATGGTCAGCAATGAAAATTTCAACAATGTAGAGGACAGTATAGCGCCCTGGTAGACTTTGTCCGGGCAGTGATTCATCACCAACGTGCATGTAGTACTACTTTCGCCCTGATAGCGGCAGAAGGGTGTAGAGGGAGAGTCTACTGGCCAACTGGTAGTGGCCTATTGTACTACGTCCAAGTGGCGGGCGCGTGGGGGGGGGGCAGACGCAGTGTTGCCAAAAGTCCGCTACATGTTGATTTAGGCTACATATTGGGCTTGAGAAGTGAACCATCCTGTAGTAAATTGCAGATGTACAGTGACATACATACATAACGAGTCATACTGTCTAATTTCGCTCCATCCTAAAGCAGAGTCGGGCATCACTATTTCATATGGTAATTATCCGAAATTCTCGTGAGTTCAGCACAAGCAACGTGAATGTCTAATTTCCGTGTTTCTAGGAAAACAGTATAACAAAAAGTTTGCCTCTTCAGAGGGCGGAACAAAAGCGCCATGTATACCGTAAAACTTCCCAGGTTTTTCGCTCATTGTCTTCCAACAAGTCCCATTGTTCAATCTTATAATTATGATGGTCTTGAGGATATTTTTATCAGTTTTTTTTTCCCTCCAGCTTGTTAGGTGCACCCAAACGTCCGATAACAAGCAAAATGCGCAATCTCTCCGTTATTCATTGGCTCATAAAATAAAAAGGTTTGGTTAACTCTGTACGAGGGAACGTATAGCCCGGAGGACTTTAACCAACACTTTCGCCAGCGTCCTTCTGGGCATAATTAACTAGGGGCGCAGTCTGGAGCAACTGCAATTGCCGCCCAGGCAATTCCCAAATTCCCCCGGATCGCAACGGAACTCCTCTGAAACTGAAAAAAAAGTTACATCCCCAGCTTTGCAAAGGTTGGCCGCAATCGGTGCAGATGTTGCCCCGACTGCTGGCTGCACTGTGCTGCCCGTGCCACATAAATTAATCACCGGGGATGACATGGGACACTGGTCTACACGACTCGGGGGGGCAAGACGGAGAAAAACAATTAAACAGGTCGGTACGCCAGCAGGGACATGACACATTCAGCACTAATCAGTTCCGATCTGTACATGTAAATCACGAGCAATTGTCAGTTGCTGTCTGTGGCCTGGGCCACATTGTACCTCCGGGTGTTAAGATCTTTCGAATGGCGTAAGAAAAGCTGATCGGAAGGTAGCCAAGTGCGAAATTGGGTCGAGACCGTGTACTTTGCGACACGCGGATTGAAATGGTCCAGATGAGCAAAAATTGCTTCCTAATCCAGAAAAAAGACGCCTCCCAACATCCTAGCTTGAAGCAGAAGGGAAAAAGAGCTGCTTGGAAGATCACTTCTCACTTCAGGATCGATCTTATACTAACACACTAGGATAAACCTTTCCATCCGTCTCAACTCTTTTAGGCGTTACTCGAATGCTTGATTGAAATATCGATCAGATTCAATCATGCTCGTTAATGATGAGTTCAAGGGGGAAAAAAAGGTGCTTGGTAAGCACACTGTTCGTTTCTGAATAACTATAGTCGTGGCCAATTTTTGGCAACACTGCTTGGTCCACCCTCCAACTAGGACGTATGTAGGCCACTCCTGCCACTGTCAGTGAGAAATTAGTACTACATGCACGTTGGTGATGAGTCACTGCGCGGACAAAGTCCACCAGGGGCTATACCTTCCCCAATTAGAAGACAGTAGTGAAAAATATGGTAACTACTACCTAGGTAGGCGATGAGTTAACTTGTTTGTGGGGGGTGGAGTCACGCATCTCAATTCTGTATAATGATGTAATTTCACGTCAAATTAACAGCAATGCTACATCTGGCCTCACTTTTTGCCTTTCAGAAGAGGCACTTGTAATAATTCAGTTGGACAAAACATGCCCGCCATATTTACACAAGTTTCAGAGAGCGCAAACCTTCACAAGCGACGCGGTAATCACACATCTGGCTGGAAAAACGAGCTCATTTGTTACCTGCCTCCCAACAAAGAGAAGTTAATTGTTCAAGCTGTGATATACTAGAGAGGGGGGGGGAGGGCACTTAATTTTTGAAAAGTGCGGGGACTTGGAAGCAATAATCAAGCAACGCAACGTCGAGCAAGTGAGCCGTGACAATTTGTCTCCGGCGAATTAAACCAGGGACGAGACTAATTTCATGTAAAGCAGGCAACACGCTGCTTTTCAATCTGGCATGCGACGTCGCCGGTGCCTTGGCGTCTCTCTTAATCTAGGAATATCGGATTAGATGGAAAGTGGTTTTGTATCACGCCGACAAATAGCAAGAGAAGCTCGCTCGTCTCTCTCTCACGTCTGATCAAAATCCATTCAGGATATTGTGCCAATTCATTAGCCAGACTTTCTATATAAAGGCATGAACCCCCCTCCTTTTAAAATACGTGTGTCTTACGTTAATTTGGTAAAATGCCGCAGAGTGTGTCGTAAAAATTGCTGGGCGGTCCTCTAAAAGCGGAGAGAGAAACTCCTTCCTGTCCTCTAAAATGTCGGCTCTAACGACATTAGAGTCGGGTTCTTATGTGAGCGCAATTTTGTTAGGCGACGTTTACACGGCCAAACATTTTCGCCATTCGAGGAGAAGGGGGGTCTAAACGCTGCCAACAATCAAAGAAAAAAAAGTTTGCCTTTCAGCTCAATTGGCTCGATTAACTAGCGGTCATCCTGGGATATATGCAACAGCACCCTTGATCAACTGTCGGTATATCTCGCAGGCGCAAACCAGCTTTAAAAAATCACACATTTTCACTCAATTTCGCTGAAATAAATCCGGTGTTCGTTGAAGGTTTTATATGTATATAAAAAAAACTAGACATTTCACCCTTTTTTTGTAAAGCACCTCATTAGCAGGCAATAAATCCATACGGAATGAGTGAACTTCCACAACTTTAATAAGCTCAATCTGGCTTAACCTCGCAGAAAATTTCAGAAAATGTAATCACCCCTGCAGGAGTGAGAGAGAGAGATGACTCGTTTTTTTCACATTAAAAAAAAGACCTCCAAGCGTATTGCGTATAAATACATGCCATTAGGGTGGTACAAGTTTAATGAGAAAGTGTCCTAATCAAGAGAGACGGGGGGTGCTAGAAAGTAAGGCTCTGTAATTAACATTAGGTGGGAGTGTACAGTGCTCCGGATGCCAATTATCCTTTCCCAGGGTGGGCACAGGAGGTGAAACGTAGTCGATTCAAACAGTAATGAAGTTGGACCCTTAAAGAGCTGGGCTTAGCGCAAGTAGATCGAGAGGGGGGTTTGGAGCTAGAGAGAGTGTGTATATATATCCGAGTCTATTCAAAAGCGTGGGTTTGCATTCACCTGGGATGCCACCAAGACAAAAGGAGAAGGGAGAGGAAATGACGACGTCCCCTCCCACTGTGTTTTCGTCGAATCCCCCTCGGAGCCTCAAACAAACTCGTGTCGCTTCTGAAAAGACTAGCGACAGCCCGGAGGATTTCCTCCCCGTATCCTTTCCTTTCAGAGAGCTGGGCTAGGATTGCACTTTCCCCCAAAATAAGCCGGAGGAGTAAGACTGCTTCTCCGGATAAATCCCATTTCCTCGCGGAATCTCTTTCCGCAGCCGACTCTCATGCAGATCGGAACAAACTGGAGAAGCATGTGTCGCACCTGATGACTATACAACGGTATAAAAAATAAATAGGAGAGGCATTGTTGGAGTCCCGCACCTGGGGAGCCGATAAGCGGTGCCATTTTCCCCTCAGCAGTTGCCAAAACAGCTCGGAGGGATTTCTGTCCCGGGGGCAATCAAATGCCATCCCGTGTGCACTGCAAAATACACCTGTCACGAACACGGAGAAGGCAAATCTGGACTTCACTTGCGATTACAGCTCTACTGCAACTGGTCCAAACATTTAGAGACAATATACTACTGTAGGAAGTGAGAAAATAGAGAACGACAAGATTGTAGCCGGAAAAATTTACCTATAGGAGACTGGAAATTTAATAATCAGGAATCTGACAGCACACGTCAAAGTCTCGTAATGGGTCTACTCAGGGTGAAGTTTCAGTACGGTACTAATAACACTGCTGTTAGACTTAAGGATCAGCCAATCCTGAAGAGTAGTGCTCAAATCGTAACCTATATCAATATTGACCAAAACGGGACACGTATCGTTCGGCATATCAAGTCTTCAATATATTGTATGGCCCAACATAACAATGGATTAAGTCCAAAAGTAATGGTAGGTTGCAGGAACAGCTTTCCTTTGAATAAAAACTATTTTTAGTTTGATGACCTGCTCTTGATGCGTACCTATAAAAAGACCAACAATAGGTGTAGTAATGGCGTCGAATCCATGAACAAAATAAAGTACTTGCAATATTCCAAATTCATTACCAAGCAGAGGCAATATTTTCATTACCTTGGGTCCAACTCTTATTCTCCGAGTACGTCATCATTAATTTTAGTTGTTTCTGCTCATACCTTTTCATTGGACAATTGAATTAACCTGAAATGTTACCGAAATAATCGACGATGACGCAAATTATCAAGAAAATATTCCTTTATCATTATTCTTCGCATTTTTAGGGGATCACCGATCGGTGAACAAACCTTTTGTTATTTCACAAACGACATCAGCTTTGTAAAACACGCTCGCATTGCCCCCATGTGCGCCTTGTAATGTGCATTGCAACGCTGTATACCCGCCCCTGCAGTGCAGCTTACATTATAATCTCCAGAGCGTTACATGGCATCTATGCTGAGCCTTTATAGCTTGCGGTACAAGCGTGTTACAAGCAGCCTGCATAAATTCCTGGGAAATTTTCCTGCACACTTCTACTCGCCAGTTACGCAGATTGTGCAATCAAACATCGCGTAACTCCTCCAGTCGCGCCGGGCATACAAGCCACCAAATTGCAAATCATCACACATTTTCATACATTTAATTTCTTAGAGAGAGCAAAGAAGCATGTTAATTAATTCGCCTCTTGTCGCTTGTCTGATCCGAGTTGAATGACAGCTGATTGAGTGATGCAAGCCTGAGTCTTCCTAATCACGTTCGTTGGGAAATGTCGGATGGCCTTAGGCGACTTTCAGCGTATAGGAAGGTTCTGTGTTGGAAGCAACTATAGAGAGGTGGATCCATTATTCCGATGCTATCGGCGGATTTCCGAAGGCAATTACGCCTTTCCCAGGGAACCACCGCCCATCCCCAATCCACCACCCACTTTCCAGCAGCTCAGATTAACGAGGAAGAGTCGACTTTGCAAAAACTCTAGCAACTCTCGGGGATTTTCAAGAGAGAAGAAAACCCTATATGCAAATGGAGTGATCCGACAACGCGGATGTGACCAAAAACGTGTCACGGAAGCTGGAACGTGACTGACACCAGATTTTTTCTCCTCCGATGAGTGATTTTTTTTTTTTTGCAACAAACTAAAAATGTCAAGGAGCCAGCGAAGCGTTCAGGAAAAATGTCGTGACGTGTGTACAAAATGTAAGAACATTCGACATAGAAAAAAAAATCGCAATTTTAGTTCTGCGACTGTGATTAATCCGTACTTGAAGTGATAATTTTTGATTGATAGATCGTTCTTCCTAATGGTCTGGAAGTCAAGGGTGTTTGAACGCTCGGTTGGAGCACGAGCTAGAAGATATTTGACTACATTTTTTGGGGGGTCGATTATAGGATTGTGACGTCCACGCAACAAAAAAATGGGTTTGGCAATATAGTACTTGGCGTATGCTCTGACGCAAAAAGCACTTGACAATTGCGGCAAAGGCCACGTAATAAACGTACATGATCAAATTCCAACCATGGCTTCAACCAGCGCGTGTAACCAGAATCGAGTATTTCACTCTTGTTTACAAATTAATGCGCATCGTGCGGGTCGAATGTTATGCAATTTTTAAAATGCCAATTCCAGCAGAACGTTCAATACAGCAATGTTTATTTGCGGTAATATCATATGTGCAAAACAGCCCGGATTTTCCCGATTTCACAGGAAATATGATACATTGATATTAATTAATTGATGCCCTGTCCGGAGATCGAACTCGGTACCTTCATTAAAAGGGTTCAGTGACACCAGCATGCTGGTCCTTTAATATTAGGGGCACTTCACCCCCCAAAAAATTTCATGTCACCGGTCTCCGCTTGCTTGTCAGGTGGAGCACACACCCCTATAGAATACGCGCATCAAGTAACAAGCACCCCATGTAATTACCAACATGCGAAAAAAAGTCGACATTACTTACATCAATTCCGCAAAAAGCTTTTTTAATTATCCTCATTGTCAACATCTTTACGATTGGGACATCACATGTGTCCTATAGCTCCGGATCCGAAAAAAAGTGTCAAACTCGTGTCACAATCACTTACGCCGTCATTGGAGAGTGAGAGAGAAAAAAAGGGGGGGTCGCGTTTGGGCTTAATTTAATTGGTGTCGACTAGAAATCCAGTGGCAGGGTTTTATCCGGGTATTTTTTTTTGCGTGTGTGTCCCCCCTATCCCCGGATGGAAATGACCCACAACTCTGTCCCCGGACAGGCACTTTCTACATTCCCCGGGCGATTTGTCACCAGAGGGTTTGTGAGCCACCCCCAAAAAAAGATCTCTATAAGTTGTGCCAAAAAAATTATGAAAATGTGCAATTATTATGTAAATCTCTGATAATGATATCGATTGACAAACCTCAGATTAACACGTCCCAGGTTTGCTTTACGGCTATGTCAATAAAGGGTTGCGGTATTAAAAACACATGATGAAAATAGTTGCTCGCACACAGCAGTAATGAACAAACACAGCATACCCAAAAACTGGAGTGTACCGCCGAAATATTTTGCAATAATTCGAGGAACCTTACAGGGTTCATAAACATTACCACATTTTCGACCCGGTCATGTTACGCACGCCACTTATTTTATGACTTGAAATAGGCACCGACAGCCTATATTCAGCCAGGAGTGATGAATCGTGATGATTTTGCGTGAGCATTGAAACTACTGCCATGACCACAATCACACTCTACACGTCCAATTTACAACAGTTCTGCGTTACATTTCGTGACAGCGACCCAACCAATCGATAGGAATAACGATTATTCAGTACTGATTTCAACTAGATTTTTTTTTGGGTGTGTGTGTACGTGTGTCGAGAGAGTCATTCGAAACGCGCATGCTAATGCCTGGCATCAGTTTGCGATTTTGGACCAGATGCTGCGCAAATGGCGAGATGCGAAGTGTTAAGGATGGGAAAAGATGGAAGAAAAAAAAAGTCCCCCCAAAAAAATGCTTGCCAAAAGTTCGAGGTGTCGCAACCCGAAGAAAAGGATCTCCCGGATTTGATGGATGATACCGGATCCTTTCCCTGTCGGGCATAAATTTCCGGCGATACTTTTCGCTTCCAGACAACCCGGATTTTTTTTTCCTTTCATACATTTCTTTCCTCCCAAGGAATTCCTATAGATATTTTCGAAGCAATGAGACAACCGCAAAAAAAAATGCGTGCCAACAATATATCCAATAATGTGCGTTTTTTTATGAAAGTTATTTTTTTTCCTCCGAGCACCGCACAGTTCACAATAAAAAGCCGTAATGCAATTTACTCTCGCCTTTTGATACCCACCCAAAAAAAGCCCCTAGCCCAATATCGATGCAAATTTTGAATACCCTACCATCATATAATCCTAATATCGTCATTTATACCGTTAAGCTGTGTTATTGGACGATTCCGCCTCCAAAAAAAAAAAAAAAAAAGGATATTGCTATCATTGATGCCTCTCTCGGAAAAAAAGGGATATCAGCGCCTCGGGAATATTATTGTACTGCTATTGAATATCTCGGTGAATAGCACGCGTTAAGAACGCGGAAGGATTATCGATACGTCGGTGGAAAAAAAATACATAACACAGTCATGCGGCGGAAATGAGTGTAATGCTAATGAGAACGGATATTTGGCGCTGCATAAACGGCTGCGTCAAAGGCACCGATGGTCCTATACACTCTGAAAATACGTGCGACCTTATCATGCGGAAACAATGCTACCAAACTCTGCACTGCGGATCGGGGGCGCACATTATGCGTCTAAAATATGAGGCAACTCATTTGCATTTTTACCTCAGGACTTCCTCTTTCCATTTTTCATCACGGTAGAAAAAAAAGAAGCGGGACCCCCGATTTTTAAGACAGTTAGGAACATCAAAAGCGGTTGGGAAATTATTTCCTCCTTTGCCTATATGCAAAAAAACGGCTCGCAATTTTTTTTGGGTTGCTAAATATGTCAAAAACTGGGGGGGACTGCGGCACGTTTTGAACCATCCATCCGAAACTCACAGTCGAATGAGCGCTAACCATATTTACTAACGCGTCCCAGCTGCCATCCACTGGATAACTAAAATTGACAAACGGTGCGAAAATGAACAACACATTTTTGCCCATATTTATTTACAGCCGAAAATTTCGCGCTCTTTTTTTTGGCTCCATTGCTTCTAAGAGTTTCATGGGCTGTTCTTTCCCATTTTTATTTTCCCACACTATAGTATGTCATAGGTGGCCTAGTTTGCTCTCAGACGACGCGCAGAAAAGCCAACAATGCCGCTCGTTAGGCCCCCACCAAATGGGCCCACCACAGACTCAATTTATCGCCTTTTAGCCCCCCTCGACAAGAAGGCAGCCAGAGCCAGCAGGACACCGGAGGAAAAAGAAGGTCTCATAACTCAGCTCTTGCGGAGAGGAGTCCAATGAAGAAAAGTTACGCTTCCCTAATTGGATCTCTCGCTTTTCCCCCACCATCCAAACAACGACACATGCCGGTTATCGTCTGGATCCGACATGTTCATTATCCTAATTTGTACAGAGACCTTGAACCCTTTCAGCAACACTTGCGCTTAGGTGCTTTTTGTGGGGTCTCCCGAAAGATAAGGTGGGTCGTAATTTTTGTCAATGTTTCAACCCGCGGTGGTGAAGCAGCAGCCGGGTTGTAAGTCAATGAATCTGGACCCCCGAAAATCCTTTGGACGCGTCCCAAGTCTCCTGGTGGCCCATTTTTTTAAATGGTAACCGAGCAGATACGCCCGATTTGGCCGCGTTCACTTAGCCATCATTTCGACTATCCCTTCCAACAGAAAATGGGACAAGTCTGGACTGCAATGCCTCTCAGCATATGTATATATCCGGAAAATATAGGAAACGGTGCACGTCCTCATTCGGGTGAAGTTGGCAAAATATTTTTCCTACTTTCAACAGTCGGATGCTGACAGAAGCTTTTTTTTTTTTGCACTGGCAAATGGCATGAAGCGCACTCGACTTTTCGCCAGCAAAAATTAAAGAATACTTCAGAAACCGGGTCAAGAGAGGACTAAACGATACAAACAGACCACATCCTTCCAAAAACACTACCATTGTGACCGGATTTACCCGGAGGCCAGAAAAGCGCCGGCAAGAATTAATTCCACTCCTAAAAGCATTATCGCGGATCACAGGAACTACGTCGCTAAGTCCCCCATCCAAAAAGTAATCGCCCTCTGCCTTTTAATTAAAGCGGACCTATTATCAACTTCAAGTAAAACAGCTTTCGTCGAACCCCCATTTTGATTATTAATGTATCAAAAAAGGATTAGGCAAATCTTTTTTACTGCAAAACATGGTCCGAAAATATTTTCTGTACTATCGATTCATTGAAGGCATCTGCATTAACCCGTACTTAAAAAAAGAGGTTTTAACCGGAACGCATTGCCTCCGGGTATATGACGCTGGGTACAACGTCATGACGCTACAATTTCGGAGGGGCAAAAAAAAAGTTCATTAAAGATCCGGAGGGAAAAAAAGACTTGGAGACAATAACCATTGGCACCTAGCCCTGAAGGCGAGGGTTATCAACGTTGATTATTACTGAACTTTAATTGTGTGGGGGGAAGGGGGGGAGCTAAATAATAGTCAAATTAATTTCGTTTTCCCGGAAGGGGTATATGCATCAGGATCCGCCATCCGTATACAACCAAGCTTCAATCAAAACTGCGCCTGATTTACTCAGTTTCTATAGGCGTCTTTTTGCATTGTATCTGAGGGAGGGGGATCGAACTTTGTTGATTGTCAAAATTTGCAAGCCGGAGGAGGAACACAAAAAAAAGTTAACTTTGTTTAGAAGCTTCGGAATATGGCGTGTTGCAAGAAAACTGGAATTACGGCTGGCTGTGTACTAATTATGAAACTTTAATGAAATGAGATCGCTGCTGGATGTGAAAGCCAACCGCTGGGACTTGTTGGCTAAATTTTGACTATTGTTGGATCAGAACCAATTGGTTCCTTTTGAGACTGGTTGCTGGAGGAAACAATCCCTCTCTTTAAATATGCACTGTTGGTCGGGCAACTGTATTTGCGCAATATTTCCTGGCCATAAACTTTTCCTCCAAATTAACTATGGTCCTCGAAAACTCCGCTTTAGTATATAACGCCACAAAGTTTCGATAGCAAATTAAGCCAAGCCCTGTGTAAGTACCATGCCCCGTGGAAGTGCTAAACTGTGCAATGAATTACTTACGCCCATAATTACAGTACACATCGACCTTTGAAACCATTCCCAGAATCAATAGGACTACTTTTGCCATTTATATAGGCTTATGTATATAGCAACGCGGTTATTATTTCCAACGAATGGAACATAGTTTTTTTTTCCTGTTCGTTTATAGTTTCGCACTTTAAAAAAAAAAAATCGCACACGCGAAAGTGAGAAGGACGCAACAATAAACACTATTCGCACTGACAACTCTTTAATTCGGTAATTGAATCGCACGATTCGTGCCCATGCTGGTTATTGATCGCAAGAGTGTGAGTGATAGCTTAATTAATTACATTTTATTATGACAATAACATTCCATCAGTTTGTTGTGAAACAATTATTTATACGCGTCGATAAGAATGTCCTAATTAACGAAAATTGACCTCCACTATAGCAACATATCCCCTTCCAATTAATACCAGCTGATGTATTGTACTATAGGAAACAGACTGCATGGAAACCCCAGTATAGTAAAATGAAAGGCTAATGCGTGAGGCGCATGTATATATATATCCGACTGTCTATCTATACATAGATCAGGAAATGTCAGCGGAAAAACCTCGCCCATTATTCTAACACCTGACAATTCCCCTTTCATTCAAACGGATCGAACTGGTCACAATTGCACAGACCGAAACCGACTATCGGAAACAGCTCGCATTAATCATTTCGCCAAGTTCTGCGAATATATTCGGCTCTCCCCCCAAAAAAATCATTCCAACTTTGCACACACATTTTTTTTTTTTGCTATAGCCAGATCGCATTTTAAAGTCCCGTCAGCTTCAACTGGGGGATGCAGGCAATTAAATGGCGATATAGACGCTTTGCGATTTTAACGAGGATGTAAGGGTAAAGGGCAGCAGCAACTGCGTGTATAAGATCGACGGTCCTCATGAATAGGTAATAGATCTAGTCGTAATAAGTGAGGCTGCTGGGGGGGGGGGGGGNTATAATTAGAACCGTTCCCATGGGAGCCATTGACCGGTGTAGTTGGGAAAAGAGATGCAAAAAGGCTTTTGGAGCCCCGGAATCAAATTCCCCGATGGCAGAAACCAATATGTAAAAAAAAGCAGCGGTTTCTCAGAACTCAGCAATGAGAGAAGAAACAAAAAAAAATTCAATCCTGGATTCGAAACTGCCATGACGATTCCCATTTCTGGCAGTGATTGGTCATGAATATATTTTTTCCGCTTCGAAACATCAGCTGCCGCACAAAAAAAACAGTGTTTCACACCTTGAAACTGCCAAAAGTCCAATCACGTTGCGAACCGCTTTCACGGGCCTCAGATTTGTCAACGCTATGTGACAGCCATAATTTTAGCTATCGCAACACTGCGACTGATTTTTTGTGTGTGAAAATGTACAGTACAGCAGTAGTCCATGTGTCACACCAATGCAGCCAACGAATCAGTTAGCTGTCACATTGCGGAATATTCCAGAGGTTTTCACTAACACGAGAACCGTTTGGGGTAGATTCCTGATTATAGGAGGGAAATTATTTGAAATAACTATTTGCACAAATGGAAACTCGCTGTTTGAGGTCGGCCACACTGTATAGTTCATCACTGCAACATTTTTAAAAACAACCAAAATGTGTAATCCTCGACCCTTGTTGCGAAGTCACATGTGCTAAGCACACTCGGGTGATCTAAACACACAGAAGGGCTCCCCAGGGCAAATTTAACGCTCTCTACACACACACAGCTACAAGCCTCGACTGCGGTTAAATATTTAATCAAGTCGTCCTAGACTCCAAGTTAAGAACCTGCTGGGAAAGGAAGAAAAAAAAGGAGACGAATTCGAATCGACTCGTGCAGTAGCAAAGTGACAAATTGTAGATTTCGAAGCTATACACATGCAGAGTTTGACTCTGACTCCTCTCTCCGGGCTGCCAGTCGCACAATTCAATTCTGTGACTGAATAATGGAAGCAATTTCGAGTCTGTAGTTCGCTTTTGTACACGTCATCACAATTAAGGCTAACAAAGGACCGGTCCCTTGAATCGCCCTGAGCTCGAGTGACTGGCTGCCTTGCTTGGCTGACTTGGATGGCAAAATGTGGACACCCAGGAGAGATATTACGTGTCTTATCAAAATGTCTTCTGGCGACGCCCTCTTTAGGGGAATTATCCGGCAGGGAATAAAATAATTAGACATTTAAAAACTGCGGTGAAATTACTTACACCGTTTGCCTCTATGCAAACTAATTGAGCCAAAAAGTTCGCAAATATTTCGGTCCAACTAAGAACACAGGCAAGCGCGCCATGTATTTTGGCAAGGACTAATTTTCCGCACGCGAACAATTTTCGATTGCGAACCGGGGGAACAATTCATAGCCAAACTGCCGAAGAACTGCCCACCCGTTTCTAACTAAATTACACTACAGGAAATGGTTTTCCTTCCAAAGTCAAAGTTTAACTTGTGCGAGGTTTGGCGAGCACCAAACAGCAGCAAAATTTCTAGAATTAAAATATAAAGGGCGTGCACCAGACCGGCAAATCTCAGTTTAAGCCACAGCTTTTCAAAATGTTCCTTGGTCACGGACATACCCCTATAAAGATGGCGCAAAAAAAAAAAAATCGCAACATGTGGTTCTCGTTTCCAACCGCATTACAGCAACACTTGGGCAGGAAATTTAAAAACAACTCTTCGAAACTGTGTCAACATTTGCTAAACCCCGCTCGCCTAATAATGTAAACATGTAGGGAGAATCTCTCACCTTTTTTGTTCCCCTATCCGCATCTCGCCAAAGAATCTTTTGTGTACATATGGTTGGCCCCAGCAAATGCATGTGGACAGGGTGTTTCGCAAAAATAGTTTGGACAAACATAGGTTAAGCTTGTGGGCGAAATTATTGCGAAACACCCTGTACAACGCATTTGCTGCATAAAATGTCCCAGCCTGTAAATTGCTCGATGAATAATGAAGGACAGAAACAGGCCGCCGTAATGAAGGCCGATTAATTAGCGACATAGTCTCAGGAGTACATGAAAAAACCCGAGGTCGATATCGGCATAGTATAGTTTATGCACCGGTGTGCGACGCAAGACCTGGATTACAACTATTGATAGTTCACATTAACGACCATCAGAACAATCAAATTCCAAGATCCTCGCATGATAGACTCTTTCACGCAACTGGCAGGGAACACAAGTTTTAATTGCTGCGGTATAACTATAGCGCATAAATCACACCGAGCTTTTAATCCAAACCGAGATCCTCTAATGATCCCCGTAAGAGACTGGAGGCTACAAAAAAAATTGGAGGGAAGAAAAACTAAAGAAAAGAACCTCGGACAGTCAGACCACATCCATTATCGTGATTATCTGTCGCAGTAGTTAGGATCTCCCGGGTTACTTCCTCAGCACTAAGTCATCAGAAAAATCTCGCTGGCTCAGATTTTTTTTTCTTCCTTCCCAATTCCTGAAGAGGTACCAATAAAAAAAGTTAAGTTTCTCCCACTGAATCTTCCCGTTTGATCCAGAAAAAAGAGGGGGCGAGACGATTTAATTTTGTCGAATCCTTACACATCACCGGGTCCTTCAGGCCTCCTGAAAATGTGTAACGGTACGTAAAAGACGGTCGTAAAATTACGGGTCCGACAGTCGTTTCAACGCCTCTCAAAAAAAAATTATTTTGTAAAAAAAAGAGGACCCAGCAGGGAACCTCTCGTTGGACTAGGTTCGGACAACAGGTGGCAGCTCCTCGTTAATGACGGTAAACAGTCCGCATAAAATTTAAGTGCCTGTTAAGATCGTCACAGGGCGAACTTTCTGTCGGACCTGCCTTAGGCTGGAGGAGAAAAAAGCAATTAAACGCTATCTCCGGATGTGAAGGGGGCTTATCTGCTGGTGTTGGAAATGTGCGGAACTTTGGTGGAGTTTAGCCCTATCCTCTCTTTTGTCCTTATGGGAAGGAAAAGAGAAAGGGAAAAGACTCTTCCAGGAGAGGAAAGGCTCTTCCTAATGGCAGCAAAGAGAAGGCTAGGACTTGGGAAAGTGGCGAGTCCTTATCTTCCAAGCCAGCAGTTGCTACCTACATGTCACCACCCGGATTTAAGCAGCACTTCCTTTCCGGAGTGGATAAGCTGCATGAGTTGCAAGGGTAATGCGAACTCTCTTGGGAAAACGTAGTTCAAATATTTAAAAAAAGGAAAAGTCGCTGAAAGAAATATTCGTTTAAGTGATGATTTGCCATGAGCATTGTTTATATGAATTCGTACACGGCGGCTTACAGTAGTACAAGTCTAATGGCAATAAGTTTATTACCGGTTACACGATGCAGATACTGCAAAGCCACAGAAACATGGCTCTTGACAATTCAGCCTCTCTCCCAAAGCGAAAATGCACTAACAGCCACTTCCCCTGTGCCAAAAGCACCGAATTTGCACTAGCTATATATACCCTTTTACATGAGTGCAAACTGAGATTTCGTAAATGCAAATGCTATTGTCAAAAGACACCAACAGAGATTAATGGCCATTATGGTCAACATCATGTTTTTGCTATACTCTAAGAGTGAACTAATAGTGTTTTTGGCGTATTCAGTAGTGAGAGGAAAATGTTTCAAGCCACAGTAATGAGCACCTCAATTTCAAATAAATCCTCTGAATAACGCCCCACTCAATTCTCCCGGAAAAAAAAACCCACCACCTTCTCTCAGTTCGTTAAAAAAAAGAACCTCTCATTATTTCCAGTTGCTGATATAAATTCTCTCCTCCTTCCCCAGTAGGTAACCAATCCTCTGACAGGCTTAGCAACATTTATCAGGATTCTCCCCCCTATCCTAGAAAAAAAGGAGGCCCACACCCTAATCTTGACTTCACTTTAGCTGCAGCACCTGCAGGAAGGGAAAAGGGGGGGGGGGCGATTACCCCCCTCCCCCTTCTGATTCGGGTTAAAGGGACACAAAATCGAGATATTTTTTTTCTGGGAGGAGAAGAGGACCTTCCCTAAGTGGTCCCTAGAGCTAATCCGTCCCCAGCATTACCAATTACTAACGTAGCTCCCGGAGCGAATCGACAGTACTGCGGAATCACGGTCTACTGTATTTTCCAACAAAAAGGCCAGTGTTTCCCCGCAGTGTCCGCCCATTAAATGCATTCGGTTCTGCCCTTTAAATGTGGCTATCATCGCATAATCGGGGACGAAAAAAAAAAACTCCCCGCTTGCTAATTAAATACGTCGTAATGTATTATTTTTACCGAGGCCAGAATCATCTCCAAAATGCCTGGAACAGCATCAGGCAATTTCATAACGCGCCCTGAGGCTCGATACATTGAAACCCACCAGGGCTAAGTGCAAAATGTGATGTTCTGGGCCAAGGGTGATGTGATGATTATAATTGTACAGCATAACTCGGAAGGTATTGAAAACGAGCCAAACATCTTGAGCACGTAATAACCAGCACGTACTGTACACACGGCACTAATGATACGGAAAAACAGGTGTTGACCTCAGCCAAAGTCAAAGTCCGTCAACCCCACCATAATGTGTATTGTCCAAGAAAAACACACGAATGGCCCCAAAAAAAATTCGAAGTAGGTTTTTTTTTAAAATTAGACTCACCCTTCTTGGGCTGGAACAGCTTCATACTTTGCAAGCGTTTCACGATCCACATGGCCAGCGACATGGTTGCGGGTGTTGTGACGTCTCTTGTCGACACTGAGTGTTGCCTCCGGTGACCTTGGAGAGCCTGTGGTTGACCTCTGGGGGTTCAGTGTGACCTAGGAAGGGCCATCTTCCCCGAGTCCGCATTCTCTGGTTCATCAACGTCGCAGCTTCAACATCACCTACACAGAGTGTGATGGTGCAGTGGTAATTTTACGCCTATGTAATGCATCACCTCAAATTGCCAATAAAAGCCAAGTACTTTTCAACAGTTGTTACTGCGATTTTTTTTCTCTCTCCCCCTCTCACTCTCTTTTGGCGCGAAACAGCCCCATCCATTTCGAATTGCGAAGTCAACGAAGCATCGATCAGGATTCAATTCAACACACTGTTTAAAATCAATGTAATTAAATTGCAATCCGTGTAATTTAAACCAAATGTAAAGCTTCTATCATATCAATAGGATTAATTTATTACATCAACAAATCATTGAAATGTCAATTTTGCGGTGTCCCCGTGATGTCACAATGCCAACTGGATTTGCATACAAATTTTTTGGCCACGATTCACAATAAGTCACTTGCTCGTCTTTAAAATAGAGGCAGACATGATACGTCGCATATTTTCCTCACAGAATAATACATATTGAGATTAATTCTGTCCGCGGACTTGGGTCTACTAACCTCCTACAGTCCAAAATTGGGTTTTACAGAAGTGATGAGCGGAGGATGAAGGGAAAAAATAAATTAAGCGAGCCAAAGTCCCCGGAGCCTCCGGAGGCACTAAAGCAATATCCAGTCCCTCCGATCTAGAAGCCGTCATATTACAAGAATCGATCGTCTTCTTCACCACACTCAAGTTAGTTGACCAGCAGAGAAAAACGGCAAAGACGTCAAAAAAGATGATATCTCTCGTCTGTCTCCAACCCCCCATAATATTGGATAGAAGTCCAACACACACACAGAGAGAGAGGAATATGATTTCCTTAACTCAACAATGATTGTAGGGACTCATTTCCTGCTGTGTATTTAAAAATGTGACCAAGCTTCCAGGCTTAATATTTCAGGCGTGGCCTTACAGTACGACCCGGCAATGCTGGATGCAAAAATTACTCTGTGGGGGAGATAAAATTAATTAAGTGCAAAAGCAGTGCTTTTCGGAGGAGGAGGGGGGGGGGGCAAAAGGGGGGGAAACTTTCAACATCAAAGGGATAACTTGATGCAGGTGTGTTAGACACACGAGCGGCCTAAATGATGACACTATAAGTACGCCCTTTAGCGAGTTGCCATTTTCACGTGTCCGAATACCAAGCGATGATGAGGAGAGAAAAAAAAGTCATTAAAAAAAGTGTGAACGAGTGTCACCGAGGGGGCGTGGCACACAACAATTAGATTCTCTTCAAGCGACTGTTAGGTTGAACCTGCCTGCATTTTGAGGCTTGAAGGAAAAAATGAGTAATGATCAAAACCAAAGCCAATCGTTGCCAGTTTGTCACAAGCCATGGGTTGCCTCGGGATTTATTACCTGAATCAATCATCGTCATAAAGGTTGTTTTTTTTTTAAATTTTATCGGAGCGCAATTTTCTATATAGCCTTAAGAGGTCTTTGCGCCAGATGACATGGAAGCCTTTTGTCAATCAAGGCACATTCAGGGTTCAATATTATCATATTTTTTTGTAATAAAAAAAGAACGCAGGAAACAGGAAATGATATCAGCACCAAATTTCCATTACCGGAAATGTCAAAAATTCAATTAGGAAATAAGGCTAAGTCATTTAAAGGCAACAGAGGGTCGCTCTTAGAGCCATTAAAATGTAATAATTTTTATCCTTCTATGAAATCTATAGCCTGCTACGTACTTTACGGGCACAAAATCACCGTATAGAAATCGCATGGAATGGTCAAAACAGTGCGACAATTTACGCACACTACATTAACATTATCAGACGTACGCTGTTACATCAACAACACAGCGTAATAAAGCCAGGCATTTAATTAAAAAGGCGATTCCACATGAGATCATGGGGTTATTCAATTACCCAATTATTATTATTATGACGACAATTGGATGTAGTTACTACCAGCACACTATTCTTGACTTTAACTCAGATACACCTCCGCACCAAATTCGCAACAACCTGCATGATCATGCTGCCTGCGCATGCTTACACATCTTACGAGTGCGTATTATTTTGAACTGGGGGAGTGGATGGGGGGAAATGGCAAGTACTGCGTGTGCACTAAAAATTACACAATAAATCATCCTCTCTCTGTGTATGTGTGTCCCTCACATGTACTCAAGTAAAAACCGTGTCACTTTATGCAAATGCGGGCTTACCTCTTTAGGCTCCAGAGTTACACCCGAGTTTTTCACATCCCTCGATCCGGATCTGGGGTTGTGTTCAAAAATCTTGTTTTTCCCCCGCTCGAGGATGCGTGTGTTTTGTGTTTTTTGTCGGAGCGTGAGTGCAAACCTTGGCAGCCAGAACTCAACTGATTCTCCGGTGCTGTGCCCGGGTAGAAAATCCGACGGCGACACGAGCGCGCGGGATTCGATTGGTCCCTGGGAACAACGCACGTGACATGTGCAAGGCAAGCCCACCTTATTCTCTCATCTCTCTACCTGTAGGGGTTTATAATATACGTTCCCGTCTTTTTCTTTTGCATGCGCCGCACTTGGCTCTACAGTGCACTGCAGGTCAGGTGCTTTTTCAATTATTCGAGGAACTAAACGGGGATTAACTGTACGAGGATTAATCGATGCACGGCGTAGTACAGGGTTGCGTAATAATTAATGTCTTGAACCGTAATGTTATATACATACAGTATCGAACAATCAGCTTTTACAGGTATACAGAGCTTTTCCAGTATACAAGTACCTATTCCAGTATACTCTGAAAACGAGCCTGTATCCCGAATTACAGCCTACACCCTGTATAATTCTACATCGTACTACTAATCTTCTTATTCTCTCCGTCTGCTTATATTTCCGTGTTGGCTCATTGCCTATACGTAGTAGTTACCATAGTTTTCACTTTTACCGTTCAACAATCAGAGAGGGTGGGACCCACTTCAATGGAGGCGAGACAAGAGCTGGTTATAGCACCATGGTGGGCTTTGTCCGCGCGCTGACTCATCACCAACGTGGATGTAGTACTACTTTCGCCCTAAGCACGGCAGTAGTGTGCAGACATATAGCATATACGCCAACTCGTACTACATCCAAATTGGGGGGGGGGGGGGGCGCAAGCAGTGTTGCCAAAATTGGGCAAAGATCCGCTACTATAGTTTATGGATAAGTTATATAACTATACGTAAGATAATACGTAGATCCAATGGGTTTTAGGCCGATTTTCACAGAGAATGTTGCAACTACGCTTCCCTGGAAAGTTCAACGTAACAGTCTCTCTCTCTCTCTTCCCCTGCATTTGGGTTTGCAAACACTTGAAACGACATACATGTGAATTGCGAGCCAAGCCCCTTGAAACTAATGATCTTGAGGCACATGCCCTAGCTCTCTCTACCTGTAACGAGCCTCGTTGCTGGAGAGACGTATTCAGAGCGGAACCCAGCAGCCTCACTTATGATCATCAACAGACCTACCCCCCCTCTTTTCAAAGTATGCTTTTCAATAGAGTAACCCCACCAGCAAGCATAACATTGCCAGGAATAATATCGCGCTATTTTCGCAAGGCTTAATATACTGACGAGTTGTGGGCCGGCTGGTTATTGGGAAGTGCATGACTATAAAAGGGCTCCACAGTTCTCTCTCGATACATTTCACAGGGTGGTCCAACAAGAAAGGAACACTTATAGACAGCCAAATTGTCCTGCCAGAAAGGTGACATACATGGATGTACCTATATAGAAAAACTGTTTACATTTTCCCATACAACTTTCACTTGTAAGCTAATACTTTCTGCTTATTAGACAAGAGATAAGCACGTTTCATTCCTGAGCTGTTGGACCACCCTGTACATCGCAGTGTATCGGACTCGCAGTTGGTTTCGGTTGTGCAGCTTATTCCATCCCAACCGCTGGGGTTCCAAACCCACAGCCTCCCGTGCACTCTGTGAAACGCTTTAATTTCAAACACCGGATCCAATCTTCCTGGCCCAGGTGAAGTATTGCATGGGGCCTGGGCATTAAAAGTTGGGCGTGCTGATCCGAAGCAAAGCCGTACGCTTAATGAATTCGCAGGGACCTTTCAAAAAACTTCCTGCCTGGAAACTATATATACGGTACGTACAGTACATTCGCAATCAATAAAATACAGAACTTGCCAGATTATTGCACCGGATGCGCAAGTACTGTGCAGTGTACACACGCACCGAGACAATTGCTCAAGTTCAATAGCAAAGAAATCATTTTTTTCCAAGCTAGCAGTTCCATTTAGCCATTACTCATCGTTTTTAAACAGGTTGCTGGGATAAACAATTCGCAATTTGGGCAGTACACTTCCCTCAAATTATTTTACCAGCTCATGCATCTGATTATGCGCATAATTCCATTTTTTAATCTTTTTAATCAAGTGGACGGTATTATTAGTTTGGGTGGGCTTAGCTGGACGCACAACAACAGATTTATTGCATTATTTAGCAAGTACACTCTGATTTATTAATTGGCTTGTTTTAATAATAGGCGTCGCTGGGTTTTACACCTGTTGTTCAAGCTCCCGGAAAAGCCGGTGCAACATTAATCGCCTGCAGTATAATATAAACCACTCTTGTAAGTGGCTCTTTTCACCTGGAAATGTCATACAGTCATACACGATGGCAATTACTGTAACACATGTGCATATAGCTAAAGGGTGCTTAGTGGTTCGCCTGGAGTGTAAGTTACTGTAACATTGCAAAATCCCCATGACAATAATAGGGTGCCATAACTCAATATTTTTCGCCCATAAATTTCACATGAGGGATATTTGAATGCGCCAGGTTTCACTGGTTGCTTATGTAAATTTAATAACTTTTTTTCCCCCCCTCATCCAACGTTTTTAATTCTAGGCAGCCAATGCTTGTCTCCAGGGATTCTGCCAGTAAACATGCTTATGGTAATGTGCCATCTGCAGTACATATTAATGCTCCCAAAAATAGGTTAGTACACGCACCTATAATAATTACCGTATTTGACGGCATATAAGACGCACCACCATTTCAGCAAATCATATTCAGGAAAGAAAAAGCATTTAGTGTATTTTCACATATTGCCTGACAATGTAAGCCATTTTTGCGGACAAAATTGCGTCTTATATGCCATCAAATACGGTTATTGTTGGGTCATTTATTCTAAATCTAATTACATCCTCATTTGAGTCGAAATTAAGTTTTCACCCTTGACGATCATGACGTCCCATTATTGCTGGCTTGATTACTTTTCCTAGTTACTGACCCCCTTTTGAAACGAAACCTGTGCTTTTTTTGCTCGTATTACCAACGTCGGGCATATCATTTCAGAGCCGGTTTTTTTTTGAAATAGTAGACCTTAAAACTAATGGGTTTTAGCAGCGTGGTGTTCCGAATCCGTCCCGGATCAGGTGGTCGGACTCACAGCTTTAGGACCATGGATTTTTTTTCTCCATCACCGCCTGAAAACAACAGGCCAATCCTCTCGTTTTACTGTTCAGGATTGTCCTTTTTTTTTCCCTGGACAGGACTGTTGCTTCTGCCCTCCAGAGGAGATGGAGCTTTCTGTGTACAGACTGCGACCTTCTGATGCTTTCAAGTCCCTCTTCTCTCAACACTCAATTCGGTCCAGATGCTTAGGGTCAAGCCCCTTTTTCCAGACCCATCGATTTGGTCCTGTTTTTGTTGGAGATAACTCTATAACTTGCTGGATAAAAAGTCATTGCAGAAAATTTTTGTTCCAGGGTTCTATGTCCTGTCTTTCTAAAGTTCGGGGGGATTTTAGTTGGCACATGTGCCAAGTCTGGTGGTTATGAGTCCTGGAGAGTTGGGCACACAATGGGGCAGATGGATCTCTAAGCTCGCTTTCATGTCTTCGTGGCTGGATAGGTTGGACGTCACGATCAAACAGATACGTCCAAAGTTGACTCTGCTGGGCAGGACGTGTCTTTATCAAAGTTATGCTCAAAGTTTCGTGCGAGGTACAACCCGCACATGCTTGGTGCGCAGATAGATGTTCATATAAGTCGTGAGAAACTGCTAACATTATTTCTATGCGACAAAAGATAATAAAACTGAGCATAGAATCAATGCAGTGGTATAAACCATGTCACCAAGATACACTTGGCTCAAACTGTACAGCGTAGAGCAAAAGAGGGGGGAAAAAAATGCACAACTTAGTGCGACTTATGGCAATAAATTTTCAGGTTTAAAAAAAAGTTCAAAGGCCACGAAATTGGCAGGTTCCGACTTTGTTGGAGGTTTTCCCGACACTAAAGGGCGATTTGGGTCTCGATAAAAAAAAGAACGGGAGAGGAGAAGGAAAGATGGAAGAAAAAAAATATATTCTCCAAAAACCCAGCTGGCTTCAGGAAGCGCATTAATATCCACTTATGAACTTTTCCCTCATTTCCAAAACCGGCTTCCTTTTGAGCTCACGGCAGCTAAATCACGAGAAATGGGAGGAATACCGCTTCCCAAATAATAAAAAAATGGGTAAGGCCACACAGCGACTTGGGCCTGAGCCCATTGGTACTTGCACTGGAGCCAAACTCTAAAAACCTGGGCGGGTGAGGAAGGCCACAAAAGGATATCGATCTATTATACATATATATTTTTCACCCACAGCATAATTGCGAGTGATCTGCGAAAAGGAGAAGTTCAGTTTTCGCGTGGAAGGGGCGTGATTTCTAGAAGAGTTAATTATACCGTGCTGCTGATGACTGTGACGATTGGGCCGATTGTTTACTTCCTGTTCATGAATTGCTACGGGCACGAGAATGATGACTATCAACGTCTATCGGTTGGAGAAAAAAGGGCATTGCTCTGTTCGTTCCCTCAAAATAGACTGCTTTATGTAAAAAAAAAAAGTACGGATGAATCGCAATATTTTCTGTCACCTATCACTCTAAAAATTTTGAGTGTTTTTACCACTCAAAATGAATGGTTTTCACTATTTTTTCCCACTTGGTTTGACTTCCACTTGTTTTGAGTTAAAAGCACCATCACTTGAGTGAATTTCACTCAAAGTAGACGTTGCGTAATGTAAAAAAGTATCGATAAATCGCAATATTTTGTCACTTATCACTCTAAAATTTTTCGAGTGATTTTATGAGAGATTTTCGCTCTTTTTCCCACTTGGTTTGCCTTCCAGTCGTTTTGAGTGAAAAGCACTATCATGTGATTGATTTTCACTCAAAATTAATGATTATTTCACTCATTGAAAGAGTAGCCTTCCACTCTTCTTTCGACTAATTCTCCACTCGATGTGAGTTAGAGTAAATCTTTAAAGAGTACCGTACTTTCTGTCACAAATCACTCTTACAAAATTTCGAGTGTTTTTACCACTCAAAATGATTTGATTATTTCACTCATTGATTGAAAGAGTAGCCTTCCACTCATTTTCACTCGAATAATTCTGCACTCGATATGAGCTAGATTCACTCAACAATTGCGAAATTGCCGATTTATTGAGTGCAATTTTCACTAGATTTTTTTTAAAGAGAGACGCTGTAGTTACACATGCTCATTACAACGTCGCTTACCCGTCCGTCGTGTGCCGATTTGTGAGCGTTTTATTTCCCAGTGCGCCAGCTTATCTTCTCAAGTGTGACGTACCTCGCTTAATGTGAAGTCACCGTGTATGAGCCATAATCCGGAGCTTCCAGGTACATATATAAAAAAATCCTCCCCGGATGACAAAAAAGTGGACCGCTGTTTAATAAACCTATTTGCTCACGTACTGTGTACTCACACTTCAAGTATAGCTATGGGTGTACTACAGTAAAAAAGAATTGAGCCAGTTGTCCATTAATTACAGGAAAAAAAGAAGAGTACAAGCGGTCGTTTCCGTCTGGTGTTCAGCTACGGGCTATATTTGCTCCGTCCATCACGGGAATTTCCCGACCTGGCAGGGCACAATGGACATCAGACGCTCAGGCGCGACTGATATTTCAGCTATGTGACGGGAAATTCGGTTCCCAGGGCTAAGTATCCTGTTACCTCACCAGCACTGGTAGAGGCTGGCTGTCATATTGCATGGGTGCCCCCCCTGGCTTGTTGCTAGCGACGGGCAAGGGAAATGGAGTCATTTATTTCACACGTCGGCATGTGCTTGCCTGGATAATAATGACGGGCGATGGTCACGTTTTGCTCAGCACAAAATCGCGATATTATAATGGACATTCCTGTGGATCGAATTGCGCTATCGGCTGAACTCCATAGGACGCAACATGTTTACATTGCAATTTTTCTTAAATGAGCTTATAAGGCTTGCAGCAGATTGCTAATAAGTTGTGTTGACCTTCAATTTGCAAACTTGTGATAATCGCAGGGACAGGCTCCCCCTTTCTAGCAAGTGTAGTACTACATATACCCTCTGAAGCCCTTTCGCCGGGCCGGTAATTGTGAAGCTCTTTGAAGGTTCAGTAAAAATTCATTACGGGGCCCGAAAGCATCGTACCAAAAAGGCTCTCTGTGTGACAAGCACAAAGTAATGTCAAAGCTATTTATTTATTTTTGCCCCCAATTTTTTTTAACGTTCGTTAAAGCGAAGGTGAACAGCAAACAATCCTGCTGTCACCAATTTGCACTTTTGGAACTGGCTAAACTTAAATATACTCAGAATATAACTGCACACTATAATAATTCAGGTCATAAGTAGTTCTGTAATTAACCTGCACTAAGAAAAACCGCGCATTTTATACCTGGAAGCGCACATATCCCTTCCCTCCCTTATAAAATTTTCCACGTGCTGTCTGCCAGGATGAAAGGCACAAATTTTGCACGAGGGGAGGTTTGGCTAAAAGAAGCGGGCCATGAAAATTGCACAACACCGTCGAGCTATTTTTAGCACTCCTTCCCAGCAGACTACCATTCTCGACAAAAGCGATCAAAACTCTTTGATAGCACCAGCTGGAATGCTGCTATTATATATATTTTTTCTTCGTACACTCTAGAACTAGAGTAAAACATCGCGTATTTTCTGCGAGACATAATAGCGGAGAGGCCTCGCAGGTAAATAAATTCGCGGGTCTAACTTTTCGCCAAATCCCTCGAAGGAGTTTGCAATTATTTTCAAAGTCCCTTGCGTGGAAAACAATCCATCCTCCAGTAGGTACAAAAGTTAACCGTTGGAAACTACCGCAATGCTGAGTCGAGAGACATGTACTTTTCGCATAAAGTTTGAACGAATGCTATACTCTTTCCACCCCCTGAAGGCAAAACCCCCACCTTTTCATGGAGTTGGGGCAAAACTATACGGTTAACAAATGGCGGGTGACATTTCAGGATGGAAAATACCCCTGCATATGAATAGACACGGAGAGAGAAACCTTACAAAAAAAAAAAAACTAGCAGTGCTGCTCTTTTGTGTCAGTTTTTTTTGTACACAAAAGACGAGACATATTACAGCGATGATTTTGCAAGGGTTTCGCCTCTGCACCTGAATCGATACGTGTTTCTTTTTTTCCTCCTTCACTTTCAGCCATTGAACCTCCCTGGCTTCAAATCAGTCAAATCCTCTACACTTTTGAACCAGCTTTGACTCCCAGAACCTAGAGGCCAACAAAAAGTGAATCAGGCTTTTTGCCCTGATGTTTTCGGCATTTGCGACTTACATCCCTTTTCCGACAGTGCCAAACCCATAAGACGCCAAATTGAGGTGAAATGTATTGAAGAAATATTTCCCCTTGAAAACAGGACTACAAAAGAATCATTCTGAAACGATAGCTTCAAGTCAATTGAGAGAAATTATTCAGAGCAGAAAACAAATAAAGTTATTGAAATACCGCATTATTTCACTTGTACGTAACTGAAGGCACAAAATACGAAGCGATTTTTTTTGCGCGGATTTTGAATAATGTAGTGCGCTTGATTGAATAGTGAAGTTGCTACTCAACCATCGATTCCCAGTCTTCGGAAGAAAATCGTTGCTTCCCATAGAAATCATTGTCTCCGAACACGTTTTATCCATTTCCTCAAAAAAGTGTTCCTCAATTAGATTTTCTCCTGCATTCCGGTACTTGGTGATGTTTGATTGCTGAATAATCATGGTCGAAACATTTTTTTAACGCAGCTATATACATGCACGTCAAAACTTAAATTCGCAGTAATAAATAGCTGCATAAGTGACGCACTTGTAATTTAAGCGGTTACAGATAATGAGCCTGCAGCTATCATTCTGTATCCATTTTTTCGGGGGGGGGGGCGTCATAAAGCACTCTCGCAGTTTCGTATGGTACGCATAAATTAAACCAGGCTCATATTCGTTCCTGTTTTAATAGGCTAATCTAGTAGGAGCGCTTTACTTTAAAGTAAGTTTCTCTCCATCACACCAAAAAGCGGAATGTGCGCCTAGATGGAAAGACGAAAATTCCATTTTTCGTAAAAAATTCCTTCTAGAAATGCACCACACTTCCTGTTTACGCAAACACTAATTAAAACATTCCTTAATATTCCATCATAATTAAATCGAAGGAGCAACTCTAATTATACAGACGGAAAGCACCACAAATTTTGGAGAAATTACATGTAGCGAATTTTATTTATACAGCGATTAAAAAAGTTTGCGTTACATTAAAATATTCAGAGTAATTATCAGCTATAGCCTGAACCAGACGTCAATTTGATTTTTAGATTTATTTGTTTCGCTCTTGACATATTTCTGCGGTATATAGTTTGGATTACGACTTTCTTTTATATCCGAAAAGGCTACTGAGGCCATTTGGCACAGAAGTGTAATGGGCAATATGGCTTCACCATTATAAGTCTCGTGAAGCGTTCGCTATTTCCAGCCGTCAAAAAATTATAGTCGCATTATACCAAATAATAAAAATACTGACTCTCACGCCACTTACTCAAGCTTTACGTGGCGTTTTACATCTTACGGACATTAACAGCGGAAAAAACGACCAACTTTGGACTACCTCAAAGAAAATAACGGCTAAAGGGTAATGAAAAAGAGATTGCGCCGGTTTATGTTTCAAAAATATCGCCAACCCAGTTTATGGTTAATGTTGGCAATAACCCCCTTCCTTCATCCACAATAATGGTTCCTACTCTCCCTTTGTACTGTACCGATTAAAGCTATATATGAATAGGAGAGGCTCCCTCAGAAACCTCTTCGCAAAGTTGGGGGAGGAAATAATATTATTACGCAATGGCAAATGTGCGGTTTCCAGCAGCAGGCGGTTGAAACTGTCTGGTCAACACTGTCGGTTCAGTGAGGTGAAATAAAATCGTACTGTACTTGGTCGGAACTGATTTTCACTCAAAAAACTATATGAGCGGAATTGATTTTTTTTTTTGTGTAAAGTGCCTGCTCATTTTAAATGTACTGCAAGGTCTCCCAAGTATTTTTGGTACGTTCCAACCGCAACATAAAGCTGGAGAAAAATCTAGGCCATATAGTGTCAAAACAAAGCCTCCAGCACATCTGCGACACCCTTTTTTTTTTATTCTTCTCCAACATTCCGAAATGTCCTGCAGAGATTCCGCATGTACACAATATCCTTGTCACCTTGTGGTTCTCACAGAGTCCGAGGCCATTCAGGTCACGTCCAAAACCCCAGTAGGACTGGGGCAAAAGAAAAGAAAGGAAAAAAAGAAAGAGAAAGAGAGAGAAAAAAGGGACCGTTCCTTATTCCATTTCTCTGCTCGGCTGGCTTGGTATATTCAATTGGGCCAACCCCTGGAGCCAAATTTTGATATTGTTCAGGTTGGACCCCCCTGCGGCGATTGTTCTGACAGCACGCACACATCTCCCGGCTTTTCATTAATCTAACTCAGTGGCAGACCTGACCAGAATCAAGATCCCGTGAACAATTGAAAGGCCCTAAGTCCACGGGTAATAAATATCAAATTAGTGCACCCTATTAGAATCGGAATCATAAATTAACCCACTTTCATCAGGCTGTCAGGAATATTTTTTTTGAAGTACATTATCAGCTCAATTTGTGCCGGTTGTTTGCACTTGTACTCGGTTGGATGCTATGTTTCTATATCACGAATACTAGTCGTGTCCGACGCCATATTTGCGGTCCTCATTCACTAAGATTTCTGCATTTTGGCCGTCATGAGCTTGCAGAGCTCCAAAGGGACAAAGTATACCGCAGAACCGCACTTAGAGGAGGACGTTAGATGTGGTCCTGAGATCACTGCATGTTGGATCCTTTATTCTCTTTCTCACAGCAGGAGTTGAAACACGAGCTGCACCACATACACAGTGAGGAAAAAAAAAACGGAAACCAATTCCTGCGAGACCAGAGTGCAGAAGCACATAAATCTAGCTGCTAGACGAGAGAGAAACATGGATATGTGTTTATTACCCTTGGGAAACTTGCAATCGATCCTCTGCTTTTTTTTTGGATCAGTTAAAACCCTGCTCAGAGTTCATTTATGCCGTGCTTGGAAATTCACAAAATGGAGCTCCATGTTTGGCTCCGGTTGTCATTATGGTGCTGTCCTATCGCGAGAACGGATTTAAGGAAGGGAGATTACAGTACGCTGTAAGCTGCTTTCTAATAGGATATAATGCATGTCGATTTTTTTTTGCAGAGAGACAAAAAAAAAGCCTGGTGTAGTTGCTAAAGTTTTATGTATATACGTGTACATGAAGCTGAATAGATGCATTACAAGTTGTAATCGGATCAGTTTAGAGCCTCGTTCAAAGCGGGTTTTTTTGTTGCAATTTGAATACACTCTGCAGGCAATGCCAATTATAATTTTTTTGCATATTTCTCATACATTTTTATAGCAATTATTAAAAGTTCTTTCAGAGTTTAGCTCCAGACCGAGTAGGGTATATAACTGCACTAAAACTGAACAAACACAATTAGTTTAGAAACTCTAAATTATCTGGTGATTAACCAGAAAACTGTAGCTTTTAAGTTGATAGTACTGTACATTAAGTACTAACAGTAATTCTGAAAGCCCGTCTCAAGAATAATTGGCATTAATATTGCCTTATCCAAAAATAGCTCAAATAATTCCAAAATCACGTGACTTATTTGACTCTTTTGGATCACTCAATTTTAATGAGAGCCCCAAACAATTTGGCAATTACTGTACAAGGTGACTCTATAAAGTTTGGACACATAGGTAATAATATTGTATTTTTGGGTTACCAACAATAGAATATTATTGCCTATGTGTCCAGACTTTAGAGTCACGCTGTATATCGATGTGACTACAAAATCTGCTCGTATATTTTGTCTGCAATCCCCAGGATCGAGGTATAAATCCCTTCTTGAGTGATTTCTCCTATGGAAAATCCCACAGCCAAAGGTGAACCCACATCAAACCAGAGAGCCGCTAAAACTGGAAAGCGTCCCATAACACTTGACGCCCGATGTGTTTCGCCGGCTCAAGTAAAAAAAAACACACCAAATAAACCCCCGCAAAACGAAAGGTCCTCCGATAAACTAGGTGTAAATCAATACGAACCTCGGTTTTTTGACGACATCTCAAGGAAAACAACCCACGCTTTTCAGAGAAAATGACCCCAGAGGAATCGGACTTGGCTCGTTTTTGGCGCCCCCCCCCCCCTTTTTTTTTGAAATCCCCCAAGCAATCCTTGTTTACGGCCGGATGGTCCCCAGCATCTGCAAGCATCATCTCCTGGGCCACTTTACCACCCCGGTTTTCTCCTGTAGTATTAGTATCACAGCTGCTACCTTTGCAGAACTTTGCAACCGTGCAGATTGGCCCACGTTTACTTTTCCCTCCCAGCAATTCCATGGGCTGCCACTATTATTTTGGAGGTGTAGCGTATACCTCCCCAGAAGTTGTTTCCAGATAAGAAAATATACGGAGCACTAAATCCGTCCTGAAGCGACTGAGTTAAATGGGCCAGGTGAGCCTCATTGGATTAATCCAAAGAGCCCGGTGCACTTGGGGGTTTCCGCAGACTATTCCTTTTCGCCTCTCATTTCCTGGGTTTATATAGGATGTCTCCACGAAGAACTTTTAGTGTTATGCGACCAGGTTTGTGGCGGAGAATTAGAGTCGTCAAACGGGGGACTGCTTGAGTGAATTTATGCTAGGAAATTGACAATGTTTCCTGCTTTATAAGGGAAGGGAGCTGTAAACAAGACGAAGATTTCCTGTTTCCTCAAGTTCTCAATTTCCTTGATCGCTTTTTCAAAAAAAAAAAATTGCAGGAGGGAAATTGCAGAAACACTTGGAGCGTACCGATTCCTTTTGTCCTTTTTTTTCGTAAGGCACACATCACCAAAGGGATTGCGGAGGAACACGAAAAAAAAATCAGAGAGAGAGAGAGAAATCCTATGTTGTATCGGACTGGCAGAAAACCTGACGAACTGTGCAAGGAACTTCCAACAATAGTATTCCCCCCATCCTATTTTTTCTTCCAGTTCCGAACGCAATTTCACCGCTGGGTAACCAGCATTCTTTGCATTTTCTCTCTGCCAACTTTCTCCCATATATAGTGCCCCCCCTATTCCTTCTCTGCCTAAAATACCTCTTCCTTTTCCGGTTTTTCTCTTCTTCATCCGGGAGCTGGCCCGGAATCTGGAAAGCAATTGGGGGTCGCCAGAAGCAATTAGAAGCCGGGTTGGAGGATGGGTATAAGGCCACATAAAAAGGTGCCAACACCCGAAAAGGAATTAAATGCCCTAAGGTTTTGGGAAGGACCCCCAACAGTGACGATAGTTAATTACAAATTGTGGATTCCGATGATGCAGGTGTGACTCAGATGCACAACAATTACGGTTTGTCAGCAAGAAAAAACACTTCAAAGCGCCTGGAGAAACAAGAGTGAAAAAAAACCCCGAAGTTCAGCAACGCATGAAGGAGCCTAAAGCTACAAACCCATTAACTCGGGCAAACTCTCTTTTCCTTCCTCTTTACCCACGGGTTAATTAACTGCAACGCAGGCACTTTTAATGAAAACGAAGCTGCTTCCACTAGACCCGCCAGCGATTGTGTTCACACTGGAGTTGCTAATGCTGATGCTAACCCTGGCTTATTCGGTTTCAGGACATTGGACCCCAGGACAACAATAGGGCTGCTGTTTGTCAAGGGGCAACAACCCCCGGGGCGGGTTCTTAGACAACAGGGTGTCGCAAAAGCCGCCAAAATCTTGGCCAAACAATGGTGTCACAAAAAATAGCCTTTTGTGCACGGGGTCCTCTTTGAGTCATTTTCATCGGCCGGAACCTGAAAAGCTCTAACACCATTGTCATGTAGGCCTATGTGACTGGCACCAAAGTCCTGCTCAACAAAGTGGAAGCCTAATGTACAGTCCACATCGCTGCTTGTTGTACAGTCCAGGCAGCAGTTAATGTAAATTACTTCTCACCCAGGTTTTAACGCCCATGGAAATTTTTTGGAGAGTGGGGGCAGACACGACCCGGATTGAAAATTTATGCCGAGAGGGACGTCCTAGGATTTCGGAATGGTAATGTCCGTGGAACCCCCGGACATTAAATCCAATAGGTTGGTAGCCACTCCGCCTAATTAAAAATTTCGGACCCTCACTTGCTCCTGGGTTCGATTCTGGGCACGATTTTTTTAAAATTCCAGTTCCCAAACGCTCGTTTCTAAGGGGCGTAAAAACCGGGTTTGAATCCCAGATTGACATTGAATCAGTAATTGCTTAACCTTCAGGTCGCTTACAGTTCATACTTGCTAACCACCCCAAAAAATTATGTGCTAGAATAATCTGCTCCAAATAATGTATCAACCCTGTCCTTGCCCCGGATTAAAACAATAAGGTGCAATATCTTCAGAAAGTAAGTACAATCCTCAGTACTTGAAAAGTATTTAAATTACCAGACCCTTCTCTCTCTATGGTTTTGCATGCTGGCTTTCCAAGACTCGTTAAGGGCCCCAGAATCGCCAGGAAAAGACTGCCTTTTGTATGGCGCTCGTCTCCAGCTCTTGGCCCCAAGCCCCTCGAATTACGTCTCCTTTAACGAGCACCACCCAACCCCACCCTACCCCCCTCTTCTTTACATATGCGCAGTGAACACTGAGAACATGTCGTACACTGCAGTCACCACATTTGGGCTGGCAAAGTTCGCGCCCGTGTAATTAATGTCATATGCATAAGACCCTTTGCTTTGATGTATGTCCGTTTTGTGCTGAAGGAGACGAGGCGACATCAAGATATATAACATGGGGCCTGGTCCATTTTCCGCGTGACCTAACCTAACGGTGTCACGTAGTTTGGCAAAAAAACCTAGTTCATGTCAGGCTAGATAAGAGAGAAGGAAGGGCAGAGGGAGGAAAAAAAAGTTGCCTTTTTTTTCTCTCTCTCTAAGAGCTTGGACTAAAAGCATCCCGCCCACACCGCTCCTGTATAAAGCAGGTAAAACCTTCTTTATATGTGGAAGGTAAATTATGGAAGCTGGAAAGATGTCGCCCGATTGGATTGGCCTGCGGCTTGGAAAAGTAGATGCATAATTAAGTCGAAACTTCATGAAGCACTTTGACATGCATGGAAACTCCGATCGCGAAAACCACGGACCGCCAAAAAAAAAAAGTTTGCAAGAAATTTCAGGAGCAAGTCGCTAGCTTAAGGCTTTATAGGCACGTACTATAACACCCAAAAAGATTGTCGCACTGTATTGGTGTGGTGTGCGCGACTTTTTGTTTACCCCTCCTGCCGCAAGGGTCGTTGCCGGATGACGGTGTTTGGGGTGATTTTATCCGGCAACGACCCTTGCGGCAGGAGGGGTAAACAAAAAGTCGCGCACACCACACCAATACAGTGCGACAATCTTTTTGCGTGTTATAGTACGCTAAAGTGATTGTAATGCAACAAAAGCAATATTTATCGAAATCACAGACCCCATTTTTCTTTAAGAGAGTGACTTTCTTCGACCCCTTCAGATTTTTCGACCAAGTTCGTACGATCCGATCGGAACTAAAAAGTTTTCCGGTGCACAAACATTGTTACCATGTTGACCGAGTAGACCCCAAAAATACCTTCATTCGCTCATCCGGAATCAACAATTGGACGCCTCTATCCGTCTCAATTCGTCACGCCCTAACAAACACACCAGACTTTTACAACAATGATTCTTCCCGCCCTTGTGTATACAAATTGGGCTGGAAATTTTTTGCGCATTGTTGGACCTGTCAGTTAAAAAGACAGTGTACTTACCCCCAGTACAGTTGCAGCAGTGCGGTTGAAAGAGTAAGTGTGTGTAGCAAAGACATTTTCCCCTCCCCAGTTTTTGGAGCAAAAGGTTTGGCCCCAGCGGATATGCTGATTAGGGAAGCCCTGCAACTGCAGTACCTTTTAGCAGCAAAGGAATGAAAATGGTGGGGAGCAGTTGTGGCAAATTCTCCTTCCCTCCCCCTCTCCACACCCCTCTCCACCCCCCCCACTTTGCATCGCGCTCATATAAATTAACCTCAACCCGTCTGAATAATTTGGCTTGACTCGGCTCGATCTCCAATTCCGCAGCTCGCGGTTATACCGCTCAAGTTAAAACCGGACCTATACTGTGTGAGAGGAGGAGGAGGGGGGGGGGGAGAGTTTTCATATCTACAGCAGGCCCAGGGGCGGAATTAATTTCATATTTGACTACAATTTGCAATTAATTAGTCCGTCATGTCGCCAATCTTGGCTTACAAGAATAGGATGCAGATGCTGCTCCGAAATTTTTGTATACGAAAGGCTCTGGCAACAACGGATTGTTTTCTTTCATCGTTATTCCNGGGGGGGGGGGGAACGCGGTGTAAAAAGCTTTCAAGATCCTTGTCTCGCCATTTTCGACCGATATTGATTGCTTCTCTCGGGCCTTTCCGTCGGTGTGTAAATAAGATTTTCCAGGGGTTGGTGTGGGTGGAAAGGACGGATTTTCCTGAGGTGTCAATGCGACTTGGGAGAGAGAGTCTCTGTTCTGAATATTCAATAGGCGTCACGGCGCGTGTAGGCAGACACAAAAGCACTTCATTATTAATTCGTCAGCAGTACTTGCAAGAAATCATGCACCGTTTTACTGCAGGAAATAATAACTTTTCTTTTGCTCATTGCTCAACGTGACAGTTCATAACACGCTCCAATTATTTGCAACATTTTCGCGACGTTTAGACCTCGGATACCATAGTAAATCGTCCGATACGGCCAGAAGGAAAGGGATGCCATTTACATAGCCAAGGCTCTACCTTTTCGCGTTAATATTTACAGCATTTACATACTAAATGAGGCCGGATGATAGCCTTGTCGGATTTCAAGACTAAAACCAATACGCTAGAGTCTTGCCTCCGGACGCCAGGCTTTTCTATATACAGGGTGTTCCAATATCTGTGCAGTTTTTCTGCACCCCCATCACACGGTCCCCGTGTAAGTGAGACCTCTCTGAATTTGGTGCGGCTGGTTTAGCTGGTCCGCCACCACTTTTCCGAATGGATTCCCGGGCCGTTTCATCGCAAAAACGGTGCCGGGGTGATTATGGCCTGGTTAGTTGGGTTTAGGCCCGGGCTGACACTCCTGGCTGTGTTCCCCCCTGGGTGCAAAACCTGCTGGGAGTTTGGGTTGACAACAAACATGCTTGCAACAAACGGGGGTGTCCCTTCAAAACAAAACGAGTGCGATTGTATGTGTGTGAGCCCATGAAAATCGGGGGGGCTGAGTTTCCACTTCTTTGGAGCTGCAGAACACACCGACCCTAATTGGTGTGCACACCAGTGAGGGGGGCATCTAACTTGGGTTAATCAAGGCCGGCATTTTTTGGTTCGCCACCGGATCCTAATAGGGGGGGCAGCTTTCTGTCCGAATTTGCATGAAACAATGGGGGTTCAGATGAAGGGAAAATAGGGAAAGAGTTGGCCTGCAAGGTGCCTATGGGAATACATTTAAAAAAATGCATGCAGTAAACTTGACGTTTGCTAATCCGCTTTATCCAAAGAATATTCAGTGTTGAATATTTTACGCCTGCGAGATATACTGTCCGTGATACAAGGGTGCGGTTGTATACATCACAGGATAAACCGAAAGCAAAAGAAATGTACTGGCTTTTCATAGTGGAACCAAATGATGTTAAACATATATTTAGTGGGGAACAACTGGCATAAACTGTGTATAATAAAAGCAACCTCAGTTCCATCATTAATATGGAAATTAACGGGCTCTTAAACAGCCTCTGTGCAACTCACTTAGTTGTAAAACCGTCCTCACTAGGCCGCCACTATCTTCGGGGAGAACCGTCTTTTTTTAATTTTTTTAGTTGCTTATTTGGTGACGTCTCGTAATTGGGAGGTCTGTTTACGACCAAGACACTGGTACACCACTCTCCGGCTGTTTACACATAATAAAAAGGTCCACATGGTGCGGACATTCCGTGGGCACTTTGGACCTCGTTATACCCATTTTCACTCCCCATTGGACGGGGGAAAGAGCAGGGCTAAAAAACAGTCACACAAACGCCGTCTAGTAGCCCACTAAAAAAAAAATACGAATCGTTATTAGAACGCTGATGAGAAGGATTTAAAGGGCTTATCTGGCTCTCATTTTTCAGCGAACTCCTGGAATTAAATTCCTTCAGCTAACTGTAACCCTCTGCGAATAGGCGATAAACAAGACTTATGAATGCGAGCAGCGAAGGAGCAGGGATTAAACGTGAGATCTGGGAAGAAAAAAGTAATTTGTTCCCTTGCTTCACTTTTTTGTATAAAGCATGATGCTCTCTCGATTTAATCCTCGTGAACTTTTCCTTTTCGCAAATGAAAAAAATTTGCGCTAGAGACGAAACAGTGCAAAAATAAAAGAACGTGGAGGTTATTGATAGTGTGCGAACAGGAGAGAACAAAAATATACAAGTGTCAGGTTTCGGGGATGGGATATTTCCATTGCGGATCGTTCAGTGGAAATGAAAATTCATAGCCGCAGAAATTTCCATGCTGGCCAGTCGCGTCCCATTTTACGACGTCAATTTACGGCTGGTTTAGAGCCGGATGGAGATCATTTCGCACTAAAAATGATATACGGAATATTTTCAGCGCTGTCTGTGTGTGTGTGTTTTTTTTAAGGGGGGCAGGCATGTGCGTTGAAAGAGCCATTTTTGGTCAAATGAATCCATCAGCTTCCTGTAATGTCTCTGGTTCCTAAAGCGATGATTGGCAGTTTATACAACGAACACTTACAGCTTTAGGCCTCTTGGGATTTTGCACCAATTATTTCGAATCAGATTAACAGCTGCGGAAAAAAAAGTGTTTGTCACATAATTACAACACGAAGCTGTGAATGCCTCTCAAGGCCAATAAAAACGCCCATGGCGAACACAGGCGCAGTTATTGGCAAACAGCATCGGACAATATTGTGTCGATATTTGGTACCAATGCGGAAACCCAAAATATTTTCCAAGGGACGAGTTATCTTTTATCATTTTTTCCCCCCCTCCTTCCTTCGGCCGGATCCATTTTTATAGCTCATACCACTGCGGAACTCTGGAGCTCCACTGCCCCCATTATGGTCACGTTTTGGCTCCAGGGATCCACCCTACCCACAATCCCAAATAACCTTCCTTCCTGAGGGCCAGCTAGCATCACACAGCAACTGGGGTCTACCAATTTCACGCTCCCAGGCCTTGTTTCGCTCCCAAGCCGTCATTGGAAATGGGCTTTTTTGCAAAGTCCAAGACAGATTCCAATATCCAAGAGAGGGACTGGGGTGGCTCTCCCGTTTTTTTCTTCCAAGACACTTAGATGGCGCTCGATCAGTGATTGAGTGACGCCACCGACAGAGGATCTGAAATCTTGTTACCTGCTCGTAAATTGGTTCGCTCAACTGAAATAATTGCTAGCATCCAAACATGGGAGTAAACCCCCTCGGATGGTAATAACCCATCCCGATTGCATGATTTCAACCTTGCGGGACGCCACCACTAGATGGGTCCATAACAAATTAAACGGCTGTTCAGCATGGCGTCCCCTCCCACCAAAGTGCGTATGAGCCTCTGAATCCAATCTTGGCTGTCTCAGTCTTTAGAACTTAATTGATTCCCCGTTATACAAGGCGGCGGTGGTAATAAAGGCCGTCTAAACTTGCTAGACCGCGGAGGCGCTGAGATGGCGGGCCCTGTACCGCAAAGTGCAGGCTTCCAATTATTAGTAGGGGTGCACGAGGCTGAGATAACTTTGGGAGCTAATGGCCCCTAGGCTGGACCTAAATGCTCGCCAGCTAAGTGCTATGGGCCCCAAGAGTTGAGAGGCCGAATCTCCCAGACATTGCATGGCGCGGTACCGTGCCAGAAGGTCACACCCAAATTAATTTTATCGCTTCCATTCATTCAGATTCTAAGAGGCCATCAGCCAGCCATTTTTAACGCCCCTTTTCTGTATAGTTAAGTCAATTCGAGCGAGATTGATCTTCCATTGCAGTTAAACTGTTGCTGAGATTAATTCCTTCTTCGCCAGTTCCAACGGAGGCCGGTAATTTGGCTTTTGGCCCCCGTCTCCCGGGCCTCTAAAGCGTATCCTTCCTTCGCTGTGGAGAAGGGAGCAACAAATCACCAAAGTACACACAATAGAAAGGAGGCCTTCCTTCCTTCCCTGCCTGGATCCCTCCATGAATAATAACCCGCCTCCTTTAACAATCGCGACTAATGGTGCTGTCTAGGTAATTATCACCTCGTTACCTCCCCTCATCTTCAAGCCGGAGACGCCTCTCCAATACAGACAAGGACGAATGCTCCTTGAGGACAGTGTAATATACAGCTTGTAAAATAATGAACTTTGTGTTTTAAAAAAAGGCAAGTTTGCACACAGTCGCTCGTGCTGACAAAATCCATCAATCAATCGGTCGATGAACGCCACTTTCTTTGCATACCCGTTTGCATACCAACGATTTGCGATTTAGATCCACTGGCAGTAACACTTTTGGTGACGTCATGAAAGAGCCATTACCGCTCTTCAATGAACTAAACATCCGACTATCAACGATCCAAATAAAAGTGTGTACTCACTGAAGTCGATCAAGTGTGACCCAGGCCATCCGAATCCAAGCAGAGCCGCCAGCCTGGTGACCATTCGTGACACCCAGCTTCTTTTGGCTTCCCTGTGGTCCTCGATCACCCTCTGGAAATCACTGTCCACTGGAAGTACAGTGGTCACTATGATGCGAGTCGGAGGCCCGACCACCATCCTCCGAAGCTGTGTTTCTCTGTGGACACCGTACATGATGGTTCCGCACCGATCGGTCGCAACACTAAGAATGAAAAAAGGTACGGTTTGGTGAGCACAACCTTCGCACTGACCCAGCCTAAACACCCTCTCAGAAAAACCAGGAACTCTTGCCAACACCTCTTAGAAACTGCACACACACAAAAAAAACTTCCTCTTCCAAGCATAAACCGTGCAGATATGACTCATTTGTTCGGCCTATTTTGCCAGTAAGCATAAGTACCATTTCCTTTTACGAATACGCACCTGGACTAACTCCAAGTTTCTCAATTGCAGTGATGTATGGAAGGCAAAAGGCAGATCAAAAGGATTCCTTGCCAACTTTTTTTTTCTTGCATACCGTGAAAACAACGCGGTGCAAATTATTACCTGCGTTTAATATCTAGTTACCTAATGAGTGACAAGACATAGTGCAGCTAAAATATATGACGGCAGCAAAAATTCACGTTGCCAAACTTTTCGAGGGGGGGCTAACCAGACACACACGTGCCCTTGTCTGGTGTAGCTATAAATGGATAACAAAAACCACGATTTTATTTTGAGGCCTTCTATTTTAAATGCTGGGCCAGATTTAGTTTTTGAGATGCTTTTACATGCTGGAAATAAACTCTGGAAGTATTTTAAAAAAAGAAGCCAAGCTGACTTTTCCGCCAAAACAAAGCCTTTGAACAACATAAATAGACATTTTTTTTTATCTTGTCGTCATGCACCGTTGAATGTTGCTGCTTCAGAATGGTTGTGTAATGCTGGATCATTGCGGTGGTGGTTCAAGTTCAAGCTTACGTATCCGTAATTCGTCTTCATTACGGAACTCCGAGCAGTAATTATACTTGGCGTCTAATCTGCCCGGAATTAGTATAAATGATGCAGCCTACTGACGAACACGCGTTAAAAATTAACCAGTTAGCCAGAATTCATGTTCAAGAAGAAGAAGAAGAAAAAAATTGCGAATTCATAAATTCACGCAAATCCGACTTCCAATTTTTTGATACCAATCTTCAATTTCGGTTGGATCAAAAATGATTTCCAACTTTTTTTGACAGGTAATGCTTCAGAATTTATATCTGAAAAACTGGTTATATCACCAAATTTTTATCCACATTACTTTCCAAGCTTCTTATCCGTTTCACCCTTCCGTTTCTTTAACTCTTGTGGAGAGAGAGAAAAAAAAAATCTGGCCTGTGTTAAGCCCGAAAATTGCGTGCAGAAAAATCCTTCAGATCTGCTATGAAGTGAGAAGAAATCAGCATACAAAAAGGAGGGTCTTAACAGATCAATATTGGAAATTCCCTTCTGCTTCTCATGACCACTTTAAAAAAAAATCCCATAAAGCACATTTTTTTCTCCTTCTCCCAAATGTGTTGGCTCCAAAAGTTCCGAGTGATTTCCAACTCGGGGTTAACCCCAAAAGCGGAGGCAATTTCTTGGTGATCGATCTTTTTTTTAAAAAAAAAAAAAGTGTGTGCTGTGATGTACACTGGTCCGGGCCAGTGTCCAAAAAAAATTCACTCTCTCTCTGCCTGTCTGGTCGAAACAATTCAAGCTTCAAGGATTTTCGAGGCCTGTTGTGATGTCCGGCAAGGAAAACCACTGACGCCAGCAACTGCTTTCTTGGCACCGAAATTTTGGGTGTTGGCCCTAAAACTAGCTTTAGGACTGTTTTGCGGCCGGGTTTATACACATCTGCCAAGCAACGTAATGGAGGTAACTAAAACCCCCCTGTGAGTTACTACCAGGGTGTTAAAATCATCTTCCATAGCAGGTATCAAGGTTATTTCCGGGGGGGCTGCCATCATGCCATCATCAATAATCACGCGGTGGTTTGCAGACGAGTAAACACTCTAAAGAAGTTGCGAAATTATCTTGTAAAGTATTGAGCAATTTCATCCAAGATTACGATGTTGTTTGGATTACACATGGGAAGGGACCTACTACTACTACTACAAAAAATAAAGAAACCATGACATTGCTCGTGGATGGCGTGCACACACACATTTCATAATACATGTCATCCTAAATATAGACGCGCTGCTTTCCCTATCATGCGTTCGGCTTTCCCATGCCGTGTCAACCTTGATGACAATCCCATCTATTGGCATGTATATAAAGAGACACGAGTGAGAGTTTCTCGCTTACACTCATCAAAAGATTTTCATCCAAGCTACTGGTTGATTGCGGTAAACAGACTAATATGTAAGTAACCATTAATTATTATCGAATATACACTATTTTTTTAAATAATTCAATATTGGCCATTAGCATGCTGGCCTTCTCAACATTACTAATAAAAATTTTATGGCAAAGATGCAAATAAAAGTTGCCATAATTATTGCAGACAAATGCATGTTGACAGAACATGTGACATACACATCTGGATATTTCCATGCAAAAAGTATACAACAATTTACAATGTATACAAGAATTTCTCACATACTGTACATTTAAGTTAACAACACTGTTTACTTCCAACGTGGCAGGAATGTTTTGTTCTGAGGTTCCGCATAAATCTTAATAATTCCACAAGCAAGGTCTATAGTGTTTCTTATTCAGTGAACTGTGGTTTCTATCACATAAGAACTCAGTAACAGTGAGTGAAAAGTACTTTTATATTTATCTTTGCACTGTAATGACTTATTCAAAATAAAAATTCGAACTTTTAAACACCATCATTGTCGTGTAAGTCACAATTTTTAGACCTTTTTATATAAAAAAATTCAGGTACAAAGCAAAAATCTAAGAGTAATGTTGATATTAATCCTTATATTCTCACTATGCAGTAGTACCCTTAAAATAATGACAGTTTTTGGGTAATTTTTGTCTGAAATTTTCTTGGCTGTTTAATTTTTGTCGCTTGGATGCTACTGTCACTATTGTTTCCCAGTACGTAGTTAAAATGGCGCTTAAATTAGCAAAAATGAAGAAAAATCAAATAGCAAAGTTAAAGCAAGAAGGAATAAGTTAGAGCTGGTTAAGATAAGTGCATTTGAAGGCAACTATAGAAAAACCCTCGCTTTGGTCACATTTTTTCTATGGAGCAGGCCAAGAAGGCCACCTTCTTCTTTCACTTTTTCTAGGCCCGCGACATGGGGTGGTGGAGGCCTAATTGTTAATCCTTCCAGACTTACAGCCAGTGATGATGCCTACCCCCGATTCGTATGCACCACCCCCATCCGTTCCTCCGTTTTAAGGTGCATTCACATATCCATGAATCCATATTAGAAGCGGTTCAAAATTCGACCACAATTGATTATTATGCAGTTGAATTTTCCATTATAGCAACGTTCCAAACAAAGGGTCACCAACACACAGCCACGCTCCAAACAAAGGGTCACCAACATGCAGCAATGTTCCAAACAAAGGGTTGCCAACACTGCACTGTTCCAAACAAAGGGTTACCAATACACAGCAACATTCCAAACAAAGGGTCACCAACACACAGCAAAGTTCCAAACAAAGGGTCACCAACACACAGCAACATTCCAAACAAAAGGTTACCAACACTCAGCAAGGTTCCAAACAAAGGGTTACCAACATACAGCAATGTTCCAAACAAATGGTTGCCTGTCATATTGGATCAATTTAAAGGAATCCCGTACCCTGCAAATCATGATCCAACCTTCTGTCTTCTCCGCAGGATGAAGTTTCTCCTCGCTGCCATGCTAATTGCATGCCTCCTCCTCCATGTCCAGCCGGCACCTACCTGGCCGCAGTTTGGCAACGGAGGACAAAGACAGGGTCCAGGGAACGGACAGCAAGGGCAAGGTCGCTACAACCGCTTGTGCCGCGTACTGAGCCCTGACAATTACGCCTTCCCCGGCAGAGCCCCTTACCCATCACAGCCAGTGTGCGTTTATTGAACTTGCTTTTTATTAACTCAGTTCCAACATGTACAACATTACATGAAATGGGAAAAACAAGATCGCACCACTGCGAATAAAACCTGTGAGAATCTGATAACAAACCTTGACTAGGAGGAGTATTTTTTTTTTGTTGCACATTTCACAGTTGACGGCACGAGGAACCCATGAGTTTCTGAGCAAGGTACATAGATAAACGCGACGATAATTGGAAGTTAACCTCCCAGCCAGTATCTGCCACAAAATTCTGTACATTATATTAAAGCTGAAATTCTCACATCCGATTAAAATTCCTCAACATTTCTATTTCAGTGTAAGACAACACAGTAATAAGATGTTTTTGCCTGCGTACACTCTAACATCGGAAATTATTTGTGCTATTTCTACCTTACTCGGAAATTGGATCGTACCTTATGCTACCTTTCATCTTGATTGTCGTTTTTTTTTTCATTTCCAAACTTTGATGACCCCATCCCTTGAAGCGGAGACAACGAACAATTGGCTGGCCTGGCAGAGCGCAATGTCGCTGATGCAGTCGTGATGACCCGCAGCAGGAAGCTCAGGCCGAGGGGACTCTTCCCCACCTGCCGGACCCCCTCGTGAAGTATAGTTTGGACGGGGTTTCGTATAAATCTCTTGGATCACTTCCGTGCCATCTATTAGTCGAGTCCTGAAATAAAACAAGTGCCAATATGTGTAAAACAACCGTTCTATCCCAAGAAGAATGCTGCACTTACTGGTACTTATACATGGCTGTCCCTGGAATGGCTGGAGGATCATTAGCTGCTGGAGCCATCACATAGCATCCGTTAGGCGAACCCATATCCCAGAACCTGAGTCGCATGTCAGTCCCGCCTGTGATGACGAAGGGAGTCTGATCCCCTCCCATCCCAAAAGTCATGGCGCACACGCTGTGAGGTGATGGCTGCTGCTGCGACAGTGCAGGAGACGGGCTGGCCCACAGTGCCGTCTGCCTACACTGCGTCTCCATATCCCATACACTAACTTCATTATTGCCTGCAACAACACATAGTCAGTCACATGCAACGTTGTTTCATGAAAATGCAATTATACCTTGAACGGATGAGGCGACCCACGGCTGGCTGGCCACTGGATGCCTGGCAAGTCGCCTCACACGTGCATTTCTAGGATGAATCACAGTCGATATGGGGAGCTGGAATCGGAGGTCCCAACAAACGTGGGCTCCTCCAGAAGTTCCGACAGCAAGCCAGTGCTGCCTGGCATCTGTGCAGAACGACGTAACCATTCCATGTCGGAGGTTGCTCTCCAGCTTCCAAGCGTTAAAAGGCGAGCGAAGGTCCCAGCCCACAAGGTATCCATACGCTGTTGCGTAAACCAGCACAGACTGGGAGCCAGAGTCGTAATAATTCATGTCTACTGCGCAGCCTTCTTCGCACATGTCAAGCTGCCTGGAGTACAGGAACGACACCTTGCTGCTGTGGCTTTCCATTCTGCGAATCGAGAATCAGGTAATCACTGACGCAAATTATTCAAGCTGTTGTGGAACATGACATAATATGGGGCATATACGCAAATTCAGGCAATAATTAGAATTTCGATCACTCCATATTGGAGCGTCATGAAAACCTGCAAGTGCGCCTGCAAAGTGCACTGCGGATCTTGCTGTCACACACCCTTTACAAGAGGGCTTTGATTCAAAGTCGTTTCGGTTCAATTAGCATTGCAGATGTGCTGCAAAGCCCTGTCCCTTTGAACTCAATGAGGAAGTAATCACTCTGGAGGCTCAAGTTGGTTCCCCGGAAGAGAGATTTTTGCCGAACAGTGTTTTGTTAAGTGATTGCCTGCCAAAACTTTACAAAAACATTCTAGCTCACATTCGTTACAAACTCAAAGCGTAATGACCACTTGAAATAGTAAAAATTGGAATAAAAAGTTGCGTAAACTTGTCGTCAACCAAATATTGCGCATCAGATCATCACTCACCGGAAGACATGTATGCTTCCATTGTCGGCTGCTGCAGCTAGCGACTGGTGATTGTGGCAAACGGCAAGGGAGGTGATGGGTCCTCCAACCCTGTTGTAAACGTGCCTTGATCTGTTGGCAATATTCCTTCCCTCCATCCGTCCGCAGTCCCACAACCGCACACTCCCATCGCTAGATGAGCTCGCAAACACGGGAGTTCCTGGTACCACGGCCAGGCGAGTGATGGACCCACGATGCTCATGCAGGTGTGCCACCAGCTGACCTGTGGAAAAAAAAAACAAGTGGTAGCTCATATCGTAAGCAAACCAACTCCAGTTACCTTTAGGACACCAGCCCTGCGGTGCTTTCTGCGTGTCTCTACTCCCAGATCCTGCTCGGTCTGCCTCTCGTCGTGCCAACACGGCCATGGCATACTCTTCGCCTTTCTTCTGCAGTAATGTCTGGAGCTCGGCTTTGCATGGGGGGCATCGTTTCTGCACAAAGGTTTGGGCAGGCACCACCGCAGTGGGCTCCACCGGAAATTCATCTGGGGACTCCTCAACAGTTCCGGGGTTGCTCCCAGCCGATCCAAACATATGCTGCCACTCCGCATTCATTGTAGGCGAATGAGGTGGTGCTGCGCGACGAGGAACCGGTGCTGGATCTGCGGCAGTGGGCGGCACCAGGTCACGACCTCGCAGTGGAACTATGGAGAGGTCAACCAGGCCGTCTTGGCTGCGTTCAACAGCAACTGCTCGGTGGCGATGGGTCTTGACGAGATGTTCCCGCATGGCCAGTAAGTACTCCTCAGCAGTCTCGTTCATACCTGGGGACAGCAAAAGATTGCTCACATTTGCACTGGTATATTGCGTCACTGATTACCTTCTGACGCAAGCCTTCTGAATAGGTTGCGCAACCCAGGAGGTATCTCTGGTGGAACTCCTCGTGTCCTTGCCCTCCTCACGTCTTCTAATGCTTGCAGAAAGGCTGCAGGGTCTGCACACTTCAGAACCGAGTCATACACAGTCCTCGGTAGTGGCGGACGTAGAGCTGACAACAGTATAACTTCCTTGTCTGCCTGAATCACTGGCCGCTCCAAGTAAGGACGGACTAAACCTAGGACTTTGCATTGCACATCGACCAAGTTCAGAGTACGTGCGGCCGCAGACACAAACCCAGCCATCGCCTGCCTCACCCACACGCTCGGGTGAACCAGAAACGGTGCCGTTTCTGACAACAACTCGTACAATGCTAGTTTCTGCAGTAGTCCCAACTCGGTCAAAGTTGCCATCGCGTTGATTGACTTGCACATAACAAATTCCTCTGGGTCGCTCAAGCCTTGCTGCAACAAGGGCTTCAGTATGGACGAGCTTTGCCAGCCGACATATGTTGCTACTCCAACGATGCAATTGAAGAAGGAACCACGCAGGTCCTTATCTCCTTTGTCATTCAGGAATGTAATCATATGCGACAGCAACACATCATTGGCCTTCTGTCGCCCAAAGAAAACACACAGTCGGGTTATGCCGTACTCCATAAGCACACGTCTCACAATGTTGTCAGAATCGGTCAACATGCTGCACACAATTACTTCAAACATCTCCTGAAGTATGTGCAATTCTGACTCATAAGTCGGCTGCGGTGTGTCATTTGGCATCGCAGTGTACGCCAGTTGTGTCAACTGCAGAAAACGAAGCGCAGTTTCGGCCAGCAACGCAACATCCTGCGTAAATGCGGCACGTACAGACACAGACTCATCGTGCGTTATGTGCTGTAGACTTGGAAGAATGTACTCTGGGAATATATTCGCATCACTTAGAGGCACTGTCTTCACGCAAGAGAGACAGCGGGTCAGAGTGTGTATTGCAGTCACACGGACCCGAGGGAGGCGATCGCTCATCAGGTGGAACTGCAACAACAATTAGGTTTAACCACATGAAAGTAATTGCTGCCAATGTAACACCTTACCACATACGGCAGAATCCTATCCAAAATTATGTCCGAAGGCAGATGCTGGGCCAGCTCCTGCATGACCTCGAGGCAGGCAAGCTTCGATCCGCAGTGATGTAACGCTCTTACGCATGAAGTAACCAACGTGGAAAAAAGGAGGAGACCCTCGGGTTGACCCTTTGTCCCGGTTTCTCCTCCGCCATTCTCCTTCTCCTCTCCCTCTTCTTTCGGTGGGCCAAACATCTGCACAACGTTCTTAATATCCTTTCGCAAACGGCTGATCTTTTCATCAGGCGACATTATCGGAGAGGCGCTGAACATGGTCATGTACGACTGGAAGAAGGTGTAGAAGTACTCTGGAAACACCCGACCCTTCTGCTGGGCCAGGTAGTCCTCTGCTGACAACCGCACATTGGCATCCCGTTGCATCATGTGGCCCAGAAATTCCTGCAGATGATTTAATAAGTTGCGCTCAATTAATGACATGATGTACTTACCCTAATTTCTGGGTCGTCGATCCTTTCCAGCACTTTCGTTGGTGTGTACTCCCCGCTTCTGTATGCCAACAACTGCGAGAAATCAAACGGCGGATGCCCCTCGGTGAACAGCTCCGTTAGAGCACAACCAGCTGAGAAAATATCCATCGCAGGCGTTAAGTCCCCCCGTTTGATTCCCTCTTCCGGAAGAATAACCTCCGCCTCCGTTTCCGTCGCTTCCGAATGCGACTCGAGCGTCCGGATGAATCGCTCCGGTGCGATGTAGCATGTCCTACGCCTGGAGGTGTCGAAGAAAAATGAGAAATCGGCCGGGTTGTCCTCAGGCAAATATGTGGGCTTAAACGGCGCAAAGTCGGTAAGCAGCACCCAATTCCAGCTAGTCACCATCACATTCTCTAGCTTAATATCGCCGTGGCAGACGCCGAGGCGGTGACACTGGCTGAGTGCGTACAGGACCTGGAATAATTCCGGGTGATTAAAATAAATTCAACGAGTGTGTACGGTGAGTACGAACCTGGAATGCGATCCATTTCTTCTCGACTGTTGATAGGAACGGACGTGTGCTAATCCGGTCGTACACATTGTGCTTTACGTACTCCCGGATTATCAATCCGGCTTTGTCCGTCAGCAATGCTTTTCTGTAGCACAAGCAGTTGACGGCCGGAGCCAGCTTGGCCCCGATGTCCTCCAGCCTTTCCTTGTACGTCTTAAGCGGCAAGGACGGGTCGTGTATGGCGAATACTTTAACCACGATGTACCCTTCCTTCGACTTGGCCCGTACCACCTTGAAGAACCTGGTGCTGCCCAAACTTGCATCGTACTGAACCTCTGGGAAGTCTGTCAAGTAGTGTTCCACTGGGAATATCTGCGACGGAGCTATGCCCACCAGCTGGTTACCCATGGTCAACACGGGTCAAAGGGGAAGGTCACCAAATGTGGTCAGCTGATGGATGCAGATGAGGTGGTCATTCCAACAGAGGCTAATTACTGGAAAAGTAATTAGTGCACAAAAAAAGTGGAACGAAAAATTATTAGAACAAGAACTTGACAAGTGGGCAGAAATCACGTCGCGTAGTCGAATCGCGGTTATTTGATACGAAATAGCGGCGACATGTTGCTGCCAGTGTTGCTCCTTTTTTTATTTAATATCTAGCTGAAATATGCCTACTGTTGCTAATTAATCGTGGTTGTAATTAATGTCCATAAGTATGAAGGTAATTAGCGTCCGTAATAGCCAAATCAGGAAGTATGACATAATCGCGCTTTATGCCAATACAAGGGGTGGTATTATGGGCGCGTTCGAACTCACAACTGCCAATTTTTGCATCTAATTTGCGATTAATTGCCCCCGTAATTTACAAGAATGCTGATTGCACATTAATATAAATAGAGGTGCATTGTTTTTAATTGCCGTTCAAGTAATGAACCAGTGCGTGCAAGCGTTGCGCAATGCCCGTGTGCAAGCTTTCGAACGCGCCCATCATCCAAGATGGCGATTGAACCACGCTTATTTTTGTGAGGAATTTTTTTGAGGCGTTTCTGTGCAGTTTATTGGCTTCAAAAATGCAGCACGACGACGTAAGCATACCCAGCTGACCGTAGCCTAACCAATGGATCAGTTTCTAACCACTTTTACCATCCGTTTTGACAGGTCATATGGAGCTTGGTGAATAAAGGCTTCTGCTCATACAAGTCAAAGTAAGCAGCTCTTACCTTTTCAATGTGACAAAATTTGATTGCTAAATTGATATTGCAGGACAGCCACGCAGACGTTCTGTCGGAATGAGTACAACCTGACCGGAATGTGCAACCGTTCTTCATGTCCGCTGGCCAACAGCCAGTACGCCACTATCCGCGAGGAGAACGGGATGTGCTACCTTTACATGAAGACTATCGAGCGGGCAGCGTTTCCGTCCAGGCTGTGGGAAAAGGTGAAGTTGTCCCGTAACTTCGAGATGGCCATCCAGCAGATCAACGAGAACCTGCTGTATTGGCCTGGGTACGTGCGCCAGAAGTGCAAGCAGAGGCTGGTCAAGATCACGCAGTATCTCATCCGAATGAGAAAGCTTTCCCTCCGTCGGCAGAAGAAGTTGGTTCCGCTTCAGAGGAAGATCGAAAGGCGGGAGAGGCGGAGGGAAGAAAAGGCCCTTATAGCTGCCAGGCTTGACAATGCAATCGAGAAGGAATTGCTCGAGAGACTTAAATCTGGCACGGTAAGAACTGTGTTGGACAGTTATGTACTTCATTACATTCCGTTTTCATTTTGTAGTATGGCACCATATACAACTTCCCACAAACTGCGTTCGATAAGGCGTTGAATGCGGAGGAAGTGAGCGATGAAGAGGAAGAGGAGCTGGAGGAGGGCGAGAAGGAAGAGGAAGACATTGACGCTGAAGTAGAACGGGAGCTGGAGGACGAGGTGGAGGACCTTGACACAGAGTATGTTGCAGCAGATGATTTTGAAGAAAGCGATGAAGATATTGAGGTATGTCATATGCCAATCACTTGGGGTTTGAGCAAATTGAAGTCTCTTTGGGTACCTAACTGTAATGCATATTTTCAGGATGCATATGAAGTTGATGAGTCATCTGATGAAGAAGTTGCTCAGCCTGTCAAAAAGAAGCGCACGCATGTTTCCATCGAGTATGAAAAGGAATTGGTTCAGCCTGCTGAGAAATTAAAATTGACGCACTAATGTAATTCATCGGGTTAAAAAATAAAATCAATGTTAACCAACTTGCCTGAATCTTTTTCCTTTTCCGTCAATCACGTGAGTGACCTGGAGAGAAAACTTGACACATTTGATTAGCTGGAGCTATTAAAGGATACATGATCTTGACCTGTGATACGCTACGAAAGGTCAAGGATAGGGGGATTGTTAAAAAAAGGGTTTAATTAAACCCCGGCTTGGTTTATTCTCCTTGTTTTATTATCACGTTTGCCCTTCCAAGCGTCTTTTGGTTACTTTTTACATGTTTCTCATGGGTCAACTGGTTCTGAAATGTTTCCCTCATATTTTTTTTATATATACTTAAAGTCTTTCATGTAACAAACAAGAAATGCAGGAGAAATGCTCTGGGGACGAATCTGTTTTAGTGATCCGCACATAAATGAGACCAAGAGACCGGTGTGTGTATAATATGTTTACATCTTTTGTCTGTTTTTATTTTGGTTTGTGTTAGGGCCCCATAGCATTTACCCAGTTGCCGCAAGTCAGCCATTACGTTGAGGCACGCACCATTGACACACATCCCATGTGTCGCACTTGTCCTCTCTCATTATAATTTCTTTTCTCCCCCTTCTGAACACAACAGTCCCGCTCTGTCATAATTGATCACAGGCACAACACATTTACTAGCATCGTGTAAGGCTCCAATATACAAGGTAATTGGCAACTATGATATTACGCTCATGAAATATTCTAAGGTGTTAGATGCTTGTGAAGTGATGATCTGAAGAGGGAAGGAATTTTTTTTTTCACTCATTTTGTTGTCTATTATTTTTTTGCTGGCTGGTTTACATAAGTCGATCTCAATCAGCAGATTGCAGTGTTTTTTTTGAGATATTGGGAAATGATGTGCCACAGATATTTGCAATGAGGTCTTGCTTTTTGTATGTTCGTGATTTGAACGAATTAACGGAAAATAACGAGTTGTGCGCTTGAGCAGTTCACACTGTCTTTCATGTTCCGGTGGTCGACTGTCCTTTTAACTTGTATTCATTGAAGTCTACTGGTGTGCAGATTCCTTTCTCTAAATTTTGTGCTAATTTTCTCAGGAAATTAATTACCGGTCTCTCCTCCTGTTTCCAAAAAATAAGATAATAACCAATTACTCTAATCAGAGTGATACTTTTCGATTTCAAAATAAAACATAGATATCGATATTTGGCATAATTTTAAATCCTGCAGTGTCGAATAATTGCAAGCATCTGTGGCATCACCTTTTCTTTTGCAGAGAGACATTGTTTAGGTTGGTTTGTAATGTAGCCTTCCCAATATTTTAAAATGTTGGTTAATGATGATGTTTAGGTCAACAGTTCTCAATGTTATTTTTTATGTTACTGGTGTGAAAAAAGGGGGTTCACCCATGAGCAAGAAATTGCATTTCTTATTGAATCATGTTTCTGTCTCAAATTTTGTCGGAGAGATAAGCAGCGAAGCAGATAGGTGATTTCTTTATTAATTGTTTAATCGCACTTGATTTTGCTCATGCGCGCACTTCAACAGGGGAAGCACCTCTTCTTCTTCTTCTTAATAATCTTGTTTTAAATCCCTCGGGGGCCATGTAAAATGTGTTACCAGTAATAATGACAGTTCTCATCGAGGGGACCATACAGTAACTAACAACAGTATGTAACAACAGTTAAGTGTCAAACAAAACATTGTTTTCCCCTAAGTTTCATCCCTATCACAAAATCAACACAGAGATTGTTTCTGTTTATACATATAATCATCTTTTCTGTCCTATAACACTTCGAAAACGAAGCTCATTTGCTCTTTTTACTTCTTCTTACAAGGTAAAATGACATTTTGCGAACTAAATTATATTTGGAATCCGGTATTTGCCAATTTTAATCCTGAAATGTTGACTCTTTGTTGGTTTTTTTCTTTGAAAAAGTAAGGCAACTTGTTCAATCAAACTCTGGGATAACGACAGAAAAATAAAGCTGTTATTCTCTCTCTCTCTTTTTTTTTTAAGGCAGCGACAGAGCAAAGGAGGAAAAAAGAGCAGCCACACAAACACCATAGGATAAAGACTGAGATGGTCCACAGACAACGATGCAACAACACTGTGACCAAACACCCAACTATATAACACCAAGTAAATCTAAATAGCATTTTATTTTTATTTGGTCCGCACCATCAAAATCTAGATCCCTCATTATAAAAGCATGAAGTCAGAAAAAAAAGTATTGAGAGTAAAAAGTGCGGGGGGATCACAGAAAAAAAAGCACAAACATTTAACTCTCTTTTTTTAAAATACATTTAAAATGCCTTTGTGCAGAGAAGGTCCAGTCAGTTCTCAGCACAAGGTTTGAAAAAGGTTCACTAAACAATAAGGAAGCGGAGGATGAAAGATGCCAACACTGCGAAGGTTAACAACCACAGTCGAAAGTATCCCAGAGCAGAACGATTCAAGTAAATTGCCTTCTTAAAAAGTACACTTGAAAGTTATTATTATTTTTTTCCCTGTGAGTTGACAAAACTCGATGATGGGGAGGGGAGGGGGGGATATTATATGTTTATATATTTATTTATATAAACTGATGGGGGGGCAACTGAAGAGTTTAAAATTGCTGACTGGTACAGCAGCTCATCACTTTTGTGTCTTGACTACAACATTGTACATGTAATACTTTTTTTTTTTGAAATTAACATCAAACATTTAAAAAAATATGAAAAAAAGTGTCCTTCCAGCTGAAAATAAAGCTGATGAGAAAATTGGGAGATGAAAGTTTTAGCCAGAAGGACATAAACTTAACGACAGTTTCAGCATTGGCGGGGGGAAAAGGTAAATGGCGAATAATTAGTTTTAACAAGCTAAAGCGAGCGGCGTTATCAAAATAGCGTTGTTATTTTTTAAACGTGAATTGGGCTAATATGTTTTATTAATATCTGGTTTAAGCTATTATAGGCAAGTCCAAAGTTCGGACGCGCTTTCAGAATTTGCCTGAAATTTTGGACAGACATTTAAGATGGTGCGATTTTGCTTTTTAAGCAAGAGCCGAATTTGGTCCTCATGTATTCGTAGGCAACATGACGTGATTTTGAGCAATGAAAAAAAAAATTTTTTTCCACTGTTGACGGCAGCCCGACACGTCTTGAAATATTTGATCTTACAGCCTATCTACAGTACGTAAGGCTTTTGTTTTTATGGGTGTAGGATTTAAAGGACACAGATTCACACGGATATCATAGTTAATTTTATCTACAGCCTATCATTTTTTTTTGTAAATATGATTCGCCCGTTTGTTTTGAAGATAAAGTCAGGGATAGGTTATTTTCAGCAGCAAAGTTTTATGCATGCAGGATGCTCTGTATGTAAATCGCTTTTCCGCGTCACACTTGGGATCCTCACGAAAAAATGTGGAAAGACAATAGTAGTGGTATAGTTAATAGTCATATCTCTCATGACGTCATCACGTCTAAAATTCGTACGCCACAAAACCACTGGTTTATGTTAGTTTTTCTTATATGTATATATTTTTTTTCTTGTTCTTCTTAAAGAGCTAAAAACACGCATTGTCTATTTAGAAGTCACGATTTTTGGATCGTTCAGAAACTATTGCCTATACATAACAATAGGGGGAGGGAAAAGTCTATTTACATCCGATAGTCTCTTCTTTGAAAAGGAGAGAGGATCTCGTGTTCAACACGGACGCGGGGAAGGACATCATGCAAAGAGACGCTCACAGTTGTGCAACGAATATAACACCTCGAGGGAAAAAAGGGTCTAAGTGTTCAGGGATTAAAATTAATACAAACAAACAACAAACTAAAATATTGTGAGAACGATTTTCCCAATATTGACTAGTGGTCAACACAACAATGTGGTTTACACATCAAAATAATAACTAACACATGTCTGCCTAATTATGTGTGTTTTATATTTTTTCTCTCTCCCTCTCGCAAGCTGATGATTGGTCTTATTTCTTTTTTACTTATGGTAACCCAGCCCTTAAAATCCATATTTTTTCGTGTGTCGTTCGGATGGAAAAGGGAAAGATGAAGAGACAGTTGAGAGTAAAGGTTTTTTTTTTGGCTTCGAAGTACACCAACCCAGCGACATCCTTTCTACCTCTTTTTTGGGGGTTTAAATATATAACCTGGTTTTTATCCCAATAGCACATTTTTTTCTTCAAAAAAAATGTCAGAAACGAACATGTGACGCGTCTTGTTTTCGCAATGTTTTTGCATCCGTTCGCGTGGTCTCGGGTGCAAAAATGCGATGTGAATTCGAGCAGGTTGCACTTTTTTTTTCTTCTTCAAAAATAATAATACACACAAAAAAAAACACCGAGCCCGAGCCGCAACGTTGCCACTTCAGAGACAGATTTTTATTTCAAAGATAGCGAAAAAGCACACCCATGGTGTCACTCCTGCGGTTAAAATCGTGATTAAGCACGTGCCTAGACACAATCTGTGGATATTTTTTGGGGGGAGGGAGAAATAGGATTTTGGGAATAATGTGCTCTCGGCATTTTTTTTTGCAATGACGTGAAGCTTGACGCGAAAATAGTTCGCAAATATGTGGAGCCCGATGAATTTCCAGAAATAATTATACGAAATGGCCAACAGCAGAGCCAATTAAATATTATTATTTTTTTCAAAAAAAAATTGTAGAGTTCGAGTCAACCTTCAAGTACACTTGTTAAAAGTTACTGTACACAAAAATACGCACGATCAAGCAGCGACACCGTTATTTAGGATTCGAGCATTATTATACTTTTTCTATAATATTACTACTACGTGTAATATACACATCTACACCGCTGCCTTTATAATGATTACGGTTCTCTCATTTTTTTTTCTTCTTCTTAAAATTCTGATTAGATATACGGTACCCCAAAAAATTGACCCGTTTCTGAAGTTTCACGATGGCAAAAAGCAGTTGGGCCTCCTTCGTCTAGGAAAGGTCCGTGAGGAGATGGTACAAAAATATGCCTTCTATTGCTTCTTTCCCAGCTGAAGGAGGCTTCAATAGTATGTTTTTTAATTTATATATATGACCACCGATCGTAATTCACAGCCAGATGCGTCACATGTTCGGTCTTTAAAAAAAAGTGGGACATAAAACCTGTCTTTGGCTCCTTCACAATCCAGATAAATAGCCTAGAAGGAGAAATCTAAGCTCTATATAGACTAAGTACGTCGTTATAATTATTTTTGGTTCAAGGAGAAGTGACGATAGCAACAAGACATGAAAAGGAGTGGGGGGCAGTGGCCGATATGTCCTCTTATATACTTATATATTTTTTTCTTTTTTTAAATACAGTACGGTCCCATAGTATACGAGTCTATTCAACAGGGCCGTGAATAATGTTCCTCGTCTCAAATTGTTCAAAAAAAAAATTTATTAGCGTATAGGAAAAGTTGGCAGAAGACAGAAAAAAGGAGAGGGTTAAGAGCAGGAACACTAACCGCATAGTTTTTTCATCCCTCATTAACACATTATGATTTTTTTTGCTTATGTATATTTTTTTCGAGAGAGAAAAAAAAGAGTGTTTTGTTGGTTTCGCAAAGCGTCTCGTCTCAAACAATGGCACAAAAAAATGACACACAACGGATCATATTTTTCCTCTTCAAATATATATAATGAAACAGAAAGAAACGAATTATTTTTCGTTGTTTTGTTTGGAAGCCGACAAATAAATTGCAAGTCCCCACACCCTATCCCCCCAGACACATACCCAGAAAAATTATTGCCAACAAGTTGCCTTAAAATAAGATTTTTTTTTTGTAAAAATCGTGAACTGTTTTGTTATTCTTCACGAAAACACGACGAAGGGGCCAGTGTTCAATGTTATTTTAAGGATAAGAGAAGGAGAGATAGCGAGAGAGGAAAATAAAGTGAAAAGGTGTGCTCATGTTACGCAGCCATGTTTTTGGTTTCCTCTAAGTTTACAAAAATATTGTGCCTACTATTATTCTTCCCGTCATTTGGACACAGTTTAACTATCTTCTTCTATTGGGTATTCGCCACGGTTTTTTTTTTTGTCTACAAGAAAAGCGGCGACATCGCGAATTTATATCCTGTTTGAGTGGAAGTTGATCTTGCACGCCCGCACATTAGACTTAAAGCGAATGGAATTACTAATCCCTCGTTACTGCAATCAGTTTGGACTTTAAATGAGACCAAACTGGTTGAGCAAACCATCCTAAAACTCTCTTTTGAAGTCTCCATTACGGTCTTACAATGTTGGCATTAAAAAAAAAATCGAAATCTAAAAAAATATTGGGAGGTTTGGCATTTCAAAAAAAAAGGGGCTTCCCACTGATTTGTTTAAAAATCTCGTAAAAATTTTCATATGAAAAAATAATTTTTCATATGAAAACAAACAATGGAAAATACTTGTCACCAAAGGCTATATTATCCTACAACATCGTCAGGTTTCGAGATGATAGAAATAGGCGATGCGTCTACAGAGTTAGTCACTAGCTTTGCACCACACCCGATGCGTTTCGAAAAAACGCTTCAAAGCTTCAAAAAGCCATGCGGAGCAGAAGATGCTTGGCGATAGTTTATTAATAATGTAATATAACAAGTAAATATAATTAATAGTTTACGCTGCATATGCAGAGGTGACAAAAAATGTGCACACTTTTATGTCTCGACTGGTTTAATGGCGCAGTGTTAAGGAGAAAGGCGGCTTTAACGAATAAAACCGCCCCCGTTTGATCAACTGCTCCCCAGGTGAATTTGTTTAACATCAAACACACACATACACAACTACCGTACCACACAGGCGATACACAAGCCACGAACACTGTTGTCACACCACAATTACGCCACCAGAAAGGAGATGAAATAATTGTATATAGAAAATTAAGAGCCACATCACTGCACAAGACGCCTAACATTTCTAATATCCCAAAAGCAAAACTACACACGTAGAATCATGTAGTAGGAACACACACATACAAAACCAGAGGAAGCCCTTTTTTTCTAGTTCAACAAAAAACAAACAGACAAGACCGTTTGAAATATATATCCCCATGAATCGTTCCAAGTGGCAAATTTATAACCATATTTATAATATTTGCTACTATATTCCCAGTGTGATCGAATTAGCCATGATGATTATATCCGGTTGGATTTGAACACCTTTGCTACCATTCCTAACATTTAAAGGCAAACGTGGATGCTTGTCACTGAACGATACGCAGATAGAAGGAGACGAGAGAGTGTGCGAAAAGACCACTGAGACTTTGTGAACAGTTAAAAACACCTGCTGACGAGCAAAAAGAGTTTACAGTGCGTCGTAACGTTGACAAAAACCCACAGCAACGCCCTAATATTTTTTCGTTCCATTTCACCTTCCAATCTACGCCATCTCTTAATTATCGAAAGGCGTCCATTTTATTTATACATCATTAATTTTTTATGTTAAAATTGGCATGGGGGGGGATGCAGTGAGTACATATCGAGGAGGAAGAATAAAGGTGGGGAAAAAAGTCAGGAGAAACGGCCATTTCAAAACAAGACATTTTTTGTCGGGTTTTTTTTGCACAGGAAGCAAGGAAATCTTGCGTTCACTTGCTCACAACAACGACTTGATTATTATTATTATTTTGCCATTTATTTCGAAGAGAGAGGCGCAGGAGGCAGGTAGTAAACGCGAAAGAGAGAAAAGTGAAGAGAAAAACAGGAGGTTGGATTCCAAAGAAGTTTTCCGAATTTGTGGCTCTCCATAACGAGTCTTATCAAAATTGCAAAAAACTTACGTAACATAGTCAGTACAGTGGTAACTCTATCAAAACGTGAAGTACAAAAAACTTTTTCCTTCGCAAATACTTCATAAAGGAGACAGGTAATTACACCACTGATAAATTTGCTTGATCGACTTCAGTATGTTGCTTCTTTCTCTCCCTTGGAAACAGTTGTGTACGTGTGTTATGTGTTTAGGTGTGTATATGTATGTTGTGTTGTTTTTCTCTGTAAAACCAGCTGCCCCTTGTTTGGTTACACAATACATGGAAATATATTTTTACATTATATTTCTACAGTCCATGTCGCGGAAGGTGCGGCTGGAAAATTTCCAGCCGCACTTTCGCCAAACTCAGGTAATGAAACAAACATATTTACAAGTACTTATATTCACAACCCTGTTAATTATCCGATGTAAGGCTATTCTTGTTCCTCTATTAACGATAGTAACACAACTACTCGTTTTACTCTATTATAAAGGGTATAGAGTGACAGGGTTTAAGGTTTTTCTCTCTCTCTCTCTCGCTCTCTCTTTTTTTTCTTTTGAAAATCCCTATGGCACTTGGCGTCAAACACATTTTTTTTTACGAGGATGGTGAATCTGCACTAGGGTGTCACTAATCAAATACTAAGGGAGGAAAGAAGTGGAAGAGTGTTGAAACAACATCCGCTTATTGCCTTTCTAGAGGAACAAAATTAGCCTGAGTGTCAGGAAACAAAGTCACTGCCATTTGCCTATTGATGTCACCAATCATTCCTGGGATGTCAGGGTATATAGGGGGTGAAAGGGTTTTGAATATTTTCTGTTAAATAAATAAATAAATGAAACGAAAAAGTCGACACGAAACTTGAACCGTCTTGTCCTTTAGGCTGCACAGCTTCTTGTGGTTGGTTGTAGGTTGCTTGTAACTCAAAAATAAAAACAGAAAAAGAAATTTCCGTATATGGAGACAATATTATTAATTTTGAGAGGGTTGGGGTGCGGGGGTGTCTCTCTCTCTGGCTCGGAGGTCATGTTGTGTTTACTCGTGTCGTGTTTTTTGGTTTATGGTATCAAAATGAGATGGTGCGAGGGTTTTTCTTTTTTTTAGGGGGTTGGGAGAGGGTTGTAAATATTACATCCGTTATTTTGAATTTTGATTCTTTTTTTAGGAGGTTTTTTTCCGGGAGTGAGAGGAGAAAGTATGTGTGTGTGTGTTTTTTTTTGTGGGGGTTGTGGTGTGAGGAGATATATTTTTTTTGTTTGTGTGGCCTCTTCCTATCCTTTTTTCCTTCCTCTATCATTCTTCTTCCACTCTAACAGGCTTCCATTGCATAGCAGTGTCCGGGTAGTGCGACTCCCACACCATTCTTCACTGCATCACACACTTGCTCTCGATTTGAGCCTTGATGTCGCTCACTTGGGTTTCTATGGTGTTCTTCAGTTCTGAAAAGCAAAAAACGGTAATCAGCATGTACAGCAGCATTTTTAGGCCAAGATGGCCGATTTGATTTTGAACTAAAATAAATGGCAGAGAGAGAGAAAAATTGTGACGGTCCCCACTCGTGAATTCGTCCGCTTCCTCCATCTCCGCCTCCATTGCCAGTTCTTCGGGCGTCTTTTTCTTCCGCATCAGAGGGTTTGGATCTTCAACGGGTTCAGGAGGTAGTACTTCTTCCTTCTTTTTGATGTTGTACTGGAAAAAATTTGCAATCAAATTATTGGATTTTAATCATTCATGCTCTGCGTCCCAAAAAATTATGAAATGAATCCTCATGTCCCGAAACGATGTGTCAATTGTACGTTCCTTATGGGACACCCTGTGGATTTGTGTAGATGAGGGACAGGTGAGAGTGAAAACGAGCCGTTACAATGGTGCATCATCTCCCTTTGCTGATGCTGCTGCTGCTGCACACAGACGTATTATAGCTCAGCGGATGCAACTATCTCGGGTTTTGGGCTCGGTGCCAAAGGGGCCAGGGTCTGCCTCCGGATGTGAATTTATTTGGCCCACGTAACCAAAATCGATATTAGAGAGGGGGGGTAGTATCCACCCCTCGAAAACCCCAGTCCTCTTCCCCCTGTCACATGCCTAATATACATGGGGGGGCCATCAAGTGGGCTGTGGCCGAGCACGTGACGCCGACTTTGATGCCAATTAGTGCCCCTTTTTCCACGACTCCTAATTCCAGATGTCCCACCAACCCCCTCCTAAAAAACAGACAAGCCGAAAAAAAGGCAGAACGAGATGGCTCCCGTGTGACTGAATTTTAAACCACCAAAAAAACCCGTTACACCCACGCATTTGTTATGCACGCCCCGCTGCTGTTTCGCCTGTCCCCCCCTCAAAAAAAAATCGGTAGTTTTTTTTTTGGAGAGGGTTATGTTGCCATGGTAAACAGTATAGGAGTTTTTGGATTACGCTCTGACCCCAAAATTTGCATTTATCGCGCCACAGCAGCCTTGCATTACGACAATTTCATGCTCCCCCCCCCCTGAAATCACCACAGCCAAATGGTGTGCACACCTGGAATCCTCCGCAAGTGAGCGTACCTAGCCCCCCAAATATTCATCAAAGGACCTCGTTTTTTGGAGGGGGATGGGTTGCAACATGACACACCGGGTGACTGCACAATGTCAAAAGGAGCACTTGTCACTGCCACCTCTTTTTTTCCTCCCCGTACATATAACTGACGGAATGTGACTGTGTCCAGCCAGGCTGAAATTAATTGCACTGCAGCGTGTTTACAGACCGATTAGATGTTCCTGAGGGGGGAGGTTCTCCAATCCGCTCTATTTGTTGCTGACCAAAACAAAGGGGTGGGCCAAAACTGGCCTTTCATGTGCCCGCATTTGTAAATCCGTGTGTGCAAACTGGGGTTCCCATTAGATGGACTCCCTCGGTATTTTTGCAGCAACGAGTTGGGAAAATTGGTTCGACATGAACGGGGAAAGAGAGAAAACAGGACGACCTCTGTTGCCCTTTGTCTGATTACTAATGCAAATTCGGTACTCAATCACGCAATGTCAAATGGCAGTGATGATGATAGTCTGTCAACTAACCCAGTTCAGGTCGTTGTCTCGACACAATGTAAGATTGAAGAGCGACGTTTGAATATTTCATGAACACCTATTAACCCTATCGTCTAATTTAATTACAAGTAGTATCAATGTTCACGACATCTGTTCTGGATGTCCTTTCAGTGTGTGACGCCACGTTCAATAAAAACAACCTGAAGTTCATATGGGATGCTGAACCGTCATCTCTTGACAGACTGTCAGAAAAATATTGGAGAATCCCGTTGTAAGTGTTGGTATTGGATCGATTTGCGCTCCAATCTCTGAGCCAGTGTGCCGGCGTCAGATTGTCTTTTGCAGAGGTCATGCTTAAGGTCTTTGGGGGGCACAGCTGGCCGCAAAATGCATTAATTTCAATACCAGTGAAGCTCACATGTTCTCCACTTGGAAACCTCCCAAAAAGGAATAAGCCCTCGAGGATTGTTGCGGCCCCGAAAACGCGATTATGCGTGGTATGCAAGACCTTAGCACTGTACAGGCAGCACCAGAGCTGTACAGAGGGAGACCGCAAATTCGCACAAAGTATTGGCAACGAGGATCAGCTTTGGCACAAAATAACCATGGAGATTTACCAGCTCGTGGGATTCAAACATTGCTGCGGGACAATCACCATTTGACCTCAGCTAGTAATGCTGATTGTTAGTACACTGTACATTAGCATGTTAATAATAATACTATAGACCAGTACAGGTTAGGGACTGTTCATGAACTGTACACATGAACTTCAATTAAGGATCACGCCCTGCAGTGCCGTATTGATTTTGCAAAGTCATATTTTCCCCCTGCTGAAAATTTGAAGAAAATGCCTAAGCTCCCCTCAGTAATCCTCGAGCCATCCATTTTTAATGAAAATGCAGGCATGTCGAGATTATGAGTGATGTCTCAAAAAATCAGCTAGTGTTTTATTTACGCAGCAGGAATTCCTGAAAAGAATATTAAATTCTCTCTCTCTCTCTGATAAAATCCAATAAAAGTAAGGCTACAGGACTCACATCAATGTAATCACATTGTGTAGTGTCTGTGTTCTGCTGTCGACCTGATTAGTTCCACTAATAACGACGCTACGAGCATTTACGTCATCATGTACGTACCTTCGCTGCTGGAAAATGCAGCAAGGAAATGATAAAACGCCACTTTTTTGCATCGAAAGTGTTGGAGGGAAAGAGGCGTGGCCGCCATCTTTATTAGTCAGATCCGAGCATTTTTCTTCTCTCTCCGTGAATAATGTGGACAATATTCTTCTCGCTCCAGCCCCTGCATGGCCTGGAGCCCTGCAGTATTTTAACGCAAATGGCGCTTTTTAGATGCGCATAGTTTGTTTTTTCTGTCTCTATTTCGGAAAGTTATAACAGTGTGTCTCTGGCTGGATAACCAAGATGGCCGCCACCGCGCGGAAAGAACGCGTCAGAGTTACCAGACGCAGAGTGACGCGTCAGATGGCTCACCTTATCCCTGATGTCCTGCCTCATATTTTCCCTCTCCTCCTCCATCTTGCGGTGCTTGTCTTTCCGCCTGTCCTCCAACTCCTTGATGGCCTCCAACCGCTCCCTCTCCGCCTCCTCCTCCTTCTCCTTAGCTCCTTCCTCATCTTCACCACCACCACCTCCACCAGGAAGCGACCCTGAAAAGTTCGAACACAATTCAACGACACAAGGAACACCAACAATTTCACCACCGTTCCCAATCCAACTCATTATTAATTCTAGAGAGAGAGAAAAAAACGTGTGCTAGTTGCGGGACAATCGAAGGGTTAATAGGAACACTCATAATTGCCGAAAATTATTGCAGCAGGGGACGGGGGCCTTCATCAAGGGTGCCTTGTCCTGGAGCACGTCCAGAAAATGGCACCCTAATGCTACAGAATGTCTCATTGGACGGACGGAAAAGTTACAAGAAAGTTGGGTGCATGCTGGCTCGACTTCTGACTAATTTTACGTGAGCAATTTGCACAAGCGCTCATTAGCACAATTGCAGTGAAATGTCTTTTTGTGTCTGTGCTCATACAGAACTCTAATAAGTAATACGCTGGCATCAGAGGCACTTGACGGACTTGAAGCAGCAATAAGCCCAGTATATTAACACAAGCACAGCACCTGAGTCACAACATACGCACGTTTATAACTTATTTGAACAGTAACATAGTGTGTTTGCAGATGTTCCAGTGTTTTTCTGGTTTAAAAAGCTAAATGGAACTGGCCTGTCAATCCTCTGGGTTTGGCACAGCACGACTCTGTCGTGCAAGTGAAATATCTGACCGGACATGGCAGAGAATCTCACTGGAACGCACAGTTTTGATCACATCCGTTGGAATCTCCTACTCCAAAGGGGACTAAATCCCAAGTGGGATGGAAATATCATGAATATTCAATTTAATGTAATGCAGTTTTTTTTTCCTCTTCTAAAATTTACTGACTCGTGCCCTGCTCAAAATTCAAATGGAAGTAAGATTTATGCATAAGGTGACGCACAGAAAAATCCTCAAGCCTTAATTTTTGTGGCACGTGTTAATTAAAGGCCACTTGATATAACTTTGTACAGTATATATGCATACTTGCCTAGGTAAGTGTGAGTCGTTAAATATTTTATTCTCGTAAACATACATGCAATATTTTATTCCCCAAGACGATAGTTAAACACGATTTGAATTACTCTTGCTGAGGTAAAAGAGTCAAATTCTTAACACATCAACTAGTGTGTAATTTTCAAATAAAAATGCCTTAAATGTTTAAAAGTAGCACATGTAATTCATAATTATTTTTTTGCATTCGTGTCTACTGTCCAGAAGCGTACGTCAGCCTTTAAAGCATTTTTTGACGATGAAATTTTAATTAGCATCTTTCCGCGAGGCAAAAAAATGAATAAACCACCATGTACTGACCATGTAGTTTTTTGAAACAAAATAATTCATTTTGTGGCTAACAAGCTCCCCTCTCCCATTTATAATGCATCGCATGTAATATAATCAAAGCATGTAAAGGCTACTTAATTGTGTTTGTGATCAGACCAAATTAGGGAACCAAGGCCGCAAAATATAGTTTACCGGGAATCCAACACAACCTTGGATTCCACGTGACGTGCCCAAATGCACAAAACTTTCATTAAGTGAACAACATACACTATCCTAATTTTCGATACGTTAAATATTGCTATAGTGTCAATATGTTCAGTGTGCGTATATGTACGAGCACACACTTACTCTTTATGGATGCCTTCAGTACTTTAAACATGGCGTTGTTGACCATTTCCCAGCCCACACACGGTTCCGAAAAAAAAAACAACACACACACACAATTTTTGGAGGCAGATGTTGGTCACAATGTCATCCTGATTCCTGTCCGGTACGACCACGATGCTGTCTGACACATATCCCTGAGTAATAATCCCAACCAACTTCTATATAAGCAACCTTGAGTATGAAGTTGCTGGTGCGGAAAACTCCGGCACTGCTTTTCGCAACGACACAGGTGGGATTACGTGACCAGCCAACGTGGATCTCACCATTTACCGACCTTGACTGCATGGTAATGTTTTCCCCTCCATCTAGGGTAAATGAGGCCAGGTGAATCACATTTGAATTTATCGTTACATATTAAGGCAACATGGCTACGTTGCCCGTTTGGTACACATTCCGGATGTGCCGCACATATGACTTTGAATTTAAAATAATCCCATCATTTTACCTTAATGATTGCAATAAATTAATACGCATGAGTTATGACGGGTAGGTACCAAATTGGCGATTATTTCGGATTAAGGTGCTTGTTATTAAGCAGTTGCCACCGAAAATTTACGAGACACTAAAAATTAGCTGCTTATATTAGGTGGAATAAACACACCTTTTTAAAGCACTGCGGCAGACGTAAAAGTATAGGATAAAAAGTGCGAATCATTGACAACTAGCATATCTTACTATCCGAAATTGCCAGTAAGGACAATAAATTCGCCTACTCAGTTTTGGTGTCACCTCAAAGCAAAACTAATTGTGGAAAATAATTGCCTAAAATAAACCAACACTAATAAATCTGTAACTGAACCTGACATTGCAATATATTGCAAATTAATCATATCCCCAATGCGAAAATTAATTTATAAAAGTTTTCTAAGGCTAGATGCCATATATTTTACAAGTTCAATTAAACCCTTCATTACTGAGTACTCCTTTAGCAGCAAATGATAATTATGGGAGTGAAGGCAATGAACAAGGCCACACTGCAGGAAAATCGCACAGTCCAGGAAAAACAAGTGTCCAGACATGCAGATAAATCTATATACACGGCGCAATAAAATGCATCGGTCGCTGTCCTTATAGGCCATTGCATATGTAGAGCTTCTCTCTCAATATTATCGACAAATAGACTTGACAGGTGCATCTCTCGACCGACTTGTCTTCTAGTGAGAGTGACACGATACCCCCCGATATCTGACGGTACCTCACGTTCAGTTTAATATTAAACAAAACTTCTACAGCGCACCAAACCTGATTGTTATGAGATAGGAGCTACACTATTGATTATTGTTTGCACGGTTTAAACTTACACAGGGTATTCCAGCTTTCCAGTGTTTTAGTTTGCGATTTTTTTGGCAAAGATAATTTATGCACTGCTTGCGTCATTCTTTTCCTATATGTATATTGTGAGCTTCTCAATTCGCGAATGCTCGACATGCGATTGTCCCTGTAACAAATCGACAAAGCGCCAACAATGCGACCCGAATTCGCGAGTGTAGCATCAATAAAGGAAGAGCGTGTGAATTTCCTCGGAGTTCAGATCCAATCAGCTCCATTCACCCTCGTAACGGGTCTTCGCTTTTGAAAATGGTCCAGTATAACGAAAAAGAAAACAGTACATCTCATAAGCACAAGAGACGAGCAAACTAACTCTCCCTCCCCAATCCAATTGAATCCTTATCAACTATACACCCCTCCTCCTCCTCTTCTGTACCTCCTCTTGAAAGAGTCAGCCATGGGAAATGATTGCAAATCTAATAACATTTCTCCTTCCTTCCCCAATTTCCTCCTTGTCGCGACTGGTGCATGCTCTTATCAGCTACAGCACACCCAGATAATCAAAAGGACGCGGGTCGCGATTACTTCTGATACTCCAAATGTACAGGGTGTGGCAGCAGCATCAATAGTGGGTTTTTCTAGCACAAAAATTGCTGGATCACCCTGTAGCCTTTGGTAAAACTTCGAGGGCAGTGACAAGCTGGCAAGAACAGCTTGTCAAGCTATTGGGTGGAGCGAGAGAGATAATGATATTCAGGCTTGATCGAACGGAGAGATGAGGCAGAGAAGAGCTTTGGGACGCCGTCGGGATTGCCTGCCAAGGCACGTTATGTGTGTTTATATATACTCAGAGGGCACACAGACGGGTTGGAACAATTCGGGTAATATGTTGTACAGTGTACAGTGTACACAAGCTGTTATGGAAACCTATCAATTTAGAGGGCTGGAGGGTATTTAATGTGAGGTTAATGAAGAAAAGGGAGTGGGTTGGACTAATTATGTACTGTAAATAATTCCCTGCATAAAATGACCCTAACTGGGCTGTATATAGTGTGGCTTTTCCAACAGAATGCAAAGCCGCACTTGCACACAGCAGGATTATTCAACTAACCAAAAAGCATTTATAATTTATAGGATGAGCACTTACAGTAAAGTACAGCCCTAGCAACAAATCAAAAAGGTATGCGAATCAATTTCGACGTTGACAATGGACTCGGCTGTCATTGTCAGTTTGACGAACTTGCTCCGGGAAAATAGTATTGGAGAGAACGGGCAGGTACAGAGGACATCACCTCATCCTCCGAAATTGAATCCGACGACCGCATTCCGACATTCCTCATTTTTATTTTATTGACTCGCATTAACTTTGCCCGGTGAACTATGCCCGAGCCTTTATTGAACTCGCGCCCTTGGTATGACCTCCACGTTTATGGGGTCCACAGGTTCAGAAAGGGGATAAACACGCACCACCAAAATTATACTCCAGAGGTTCTCCTGCACTTGGTGGGGGTTGACTCTTTGAAGTCAAGGAAGAAAGAGAAGCCTCAGACTAAGTGTACCGCATGAAAAGTCGATATATGAAGGTATATTTTAAAGTGCGGCCTGGAGTGGAAAGTTAATCCGGAGCGACGTGTCTATTTATCAGGAAGCGTGCGGGACACACCGAGAGAGAGAAGTGGCCAAGTCATGGCTCTAATAAATGGCGTCCCATCGCAAGCCGCATGCAAAATGCAAAACCTCCAAAAGGCCGGAAAAGGAGAAAAAGTATTTACGGGCTTTTCATCCGGAGAATTAGCATATTAATCACTCCCAACAAAACCCAAGCCCTGTGTCACAACAGAGCTCATTATAACTTGCAGAGAAGCTTGGCACTGTAGATTCCGTGTCGCGCATAATTGCTCGGAGGGGACATCTAGTAAACTGCTTTGGGGTCCATATGGTGCTGGACATTGTTGCTGCAGGTGCAACAATGCAACTTTGCCCATGGCGACATCAGCGGATCGCTGTGACGTTGTTTGAAACCAGGGATTTAGACAAAAAAAAATCCGCAAAAATCTGCTGGAGATACGAAATGCAAAAGCACATCACGACTCTTGTGCGGGCCCGTAAAATCCGGGCTTTCCCCCATTACGCATATTATTCACTGCGCCGTGGAAAACTGTGCCTGAAGGAAGGCAAAGGTTATAAAAGCATTACCGTATATGCGGAAAAGAGCTGTGCTGCCGACAAAAAAAAACATTGTGAGTTAAAAAAAAGTACAAAATTTTCAGCCGACTCCTAGGTGCATGCCCGCAGGAAATTAAAAGTCCCGGACAGTTGTTTGCACAGCCTGGGAATTAATGTACTGACAACGCGGCCGTATTCCTTTGCAAAACCGTTGCAAAATGAAGACCCCGTGTTTCGCAACACCCGGCATGTTAAATATTTTCCTCATCAAAAAATGGAAGACGGATTCGCAACAATAGAGTGGAAGCCTAAAAACCACCCCGCAGGAACCAACTACGAGTTAAAAATGACGCCGTAACTTGGCAGCCTTGTTCTTTCCAACTGCTGGGGAGGATTGTTCTTAATAGGTCTCATATATACCCATTTGTGTGCGCATTAAACAAGGGCGGATTAGGCCGTGGGAACACCATACCCAACCCTGAAATTGCTCGTGGGCTGCAATATTTAAGCCCCCAGGAGTTCAGGGAAAAATAAGGAAACACGGTTATACAGGCTGGCCTTTTTTCGGGTTTCAAATTGCAATAAATGAGGATGGGCAGGGATGGAAATGGCCCCCCGTGATCGTAAAATGTTATGGAGATTGCGATGCAAAGGTGTGATGCTGCATACTCAAAGAAGGTTTGTATATTCTGTACATGAGATGCTGCATACTCTCTGTACTGTATCCAGCAATAGAGTGAGACAATATTTTTGCGCGTTATTAGTACAAGGAATCAACCAATCCTTGAATTGATCATGAGAAATTCGAGTTCTTGCAGCTCCAACCTTCAAAATGAAATCCAGCAATATTGGGAGTTTCTTCCTTTGAAAAGAAAAATATCATAACCGTGCGGCTGCATTGTTTATTCCCCGGAATCTTATTCCTGAGCGAATGGAAACGAAGTGTGGCACATCCTATTCATTTTCGGAAGAGCCTTTTGCTGGCGGCGGGGGAGGGATTACCTAAGAAATGGATTTCCTCAAGACTGTTCCTGATGGATAGAAAAAGGAATTCGTTTGGATTACAGCGCGCAGTCATGTATATGCAACCCGGGAGCAAAATCCGCTTCCATTTTATTTTTAGGAGAAACACAGCGAAGCAATTTCCATACGGTGAGCTGCCTTCATTCCATAAGCAATCTCTCAATTTCCAAAGATTTTATAGGCTGGTTTTTTGTATCTGCAGATATGACTCACCCTGTAGTCACCTAACAGGCTTTTACCGTTGTCTTTTCATTGCTGCAGTCAAACCCATCAGGACACGAAGATGGCCAACTCTGCTGCATCGGCACAGGAAATGCTTCTACGACTCACTTCCAGAAGAGACCTGGCTAAATCCCCTGTCGAAATAAAGTTACCCGCATCGCCTTTTGTTCTCTCTCTCGTCCGATTCCAGCGTGCCATCTTCCAGCAAAACCGACGCAATAGTGCATGGTGGGCATAAAAATGTTCGTTTCCATGTGAATTTTTTTTGGGAGGTGGAAGCACGTTTCGTGTGTGCCTCGGGGGGCATGGGGAATCACCAAGGGAGAAAATAGGAAACGCGACAATTCCGACCGAACGAGAGAGATCGCTCGAAGGACAGAAAAGAAAATGGTGGTCGTCCGGAGGCGCCTTGGTGGCGCCTCTTGATTGGCGTCGTGCCAAATTTTTTTTCTTTCTCTCTCGAAGGGATGGAAGGGGAGGGTTTGTTATAACGATTTGGGGGGGGGGGAGGAGGAGGATTTCATTTCACCATAGTTGCGCTATGGGCTTTTAGGACGTAATATCCTATCACTACCGCATCTAGCTCATTAGATTTAACTGCTAAAAAGGATTTTTACCCACTCCTGCTCTTACCACCTGATTTAATAATCGATTGGATATGAGCCCAGCCATTTGGAGGGGGGGACTACGGATGCATAGTGTAATGCCAGAGTTCTATTACACCGCTTTGATCTTAACTCACGGTTAAGGTCGTACATGCAATAAATTTAATCTGAAAGCCGGAATTAGCCTGTAAAACAAAGCCCAAAGCATCCAACTAACCAAACTAATTGCAAACTAAAATATTACGATCTGAATTAATTTAAACTAGCAAAAAGCGAACATTTCCGCAATGGATTCGAAACAGATAATTCTACCGCATCACTAGTTGAACCTATTGCCAAAATTTAGCAAAACCTATAATCAGTATGACAGTGATCAAACGACTTTAATGATAAAAGGCCCGCCGATTTACCAACTTACCGTTAGTACTAATCTTCAAGCATAGATGGCGCATAATCCATCTGCACACTACTGCCACACTCAGGTAGTGCGAGAGATAGCGGTACTATCAAGTCGGACAAACATCCGACCGATTGCACCAACGAAATTAGCGAGGATCGGTAGAACAAGTTCAAAGAGCTCCTAACGATCCATGAATCGGCAATTTCGGTTGGTGTAATCGGGCATACGTCTATTACGAGAAAGATGTATACTGTTCCACAGTTGCAACCAGGGCAACGTGACAATTTGAAACATTTCACAATTTGCAGTAATTTTGTTTCCCTGCAGCGAACTGCACGAATCTGCACAAAAAAAGAACCCTGCAGTCTGAGACAAATCCCCCTGAAAAAAAAGAGCTCCGGATCTCAAAATGCCGATGGCGACAGTCACGTTCGAGCGTGTTCAAGCTGAGGGAGAATCTCCCGAAACTTCCAGGAAATCAATGGGGGAAAAAAAACCCCTGTACACCATACTCTCTGAAAACCCGAGGCCCTGTTTATATCCGACCCCCCCCCCCTCTCCCTTTATATCTACTTCCCAGAGAGAAAAAAAACATACCCTGGTAATGATTAACTCAGACCCTGTGGGGGGTCCATCCCCTGCAATATTGCGTGGGATGAAACCCAGCGTAAGGCAAAAGAGGTCTCATCGCTTCATACATTTTGCAAAAGCCTGGTCCCCTATATATTTTTGGGGAGGAGAGTGAAGTCCCTTTTTTCCCTCCCTTCCAGCATAGCCTCTCCCCTTATGGCTGCTGTCAGACCCTACTTGAAGAATGAGTCCCAGCCCGGAGTGGTTGGCCCCGGAGTTTCAAGGGAGGCATTTTGTGAGATACGTGAGACTCCGAATGGATTTCGAGACCTCTGCGGTTTGTACCGGATCGAAGTCACTCGGCCGCCGGACTTGCTTTTAGCCACATGAGTGGTTTACGTGTTTAAACTGCGTTTTCCAACATCCACGGTAACCATATACGTGGAGGGGAGCCAGAGAGTCCAGCATCACAGTGTTTGTTTCTATCAAAGGCTGAAATAGGATGCTTCAGTACTTTATACACTGTTGCTGTGCAATGATGGTTTCGTATTACTTCATACAGATAATTTTTCCGCATGAAAATATATAGGTCAGTTAGAAAACAACAACGTAAAACATACAAAAGGATTCGGTTACATGTTTACACAAGTTAGCCTCTGAGTTACTGGAATTGCGACAAGTATCATCTGCGTAACAACTGTACAAACAGCCATCCGCTAAGAAAGGTCGTTACACAGTATCTTTATGTCACATTCTTGGAACAATAGCGCCCATATCTGGCTTGCCTACACAAGCAAACAAGAGGCAATTCATGTCAATAATAATGCGTCAAGATATACGTAACCAAAGCCAACGTTTTTATCCCCTCCTCATTCCCGTTTCGGTTGAGCAAACTCCGGAGCCAAACTTTGCTCGTTATTACGTTTCTCCAGCCACGAAACTTTCGGAGGCCCGGAAACACTGAAGTTTCTCTCGTGCCTATATGTTGATCTGGAAAGTGAACCACCCTGTATCGCCAGACTTATAACGAGACCCAGCAGGACAGAATCGTTATTTTTGCTGCATGGCCTAAGGGGTGATCAGATGGCAAGATATTAATATTAATGCCCCAGTGATATTAATGATGCTGCCTACACACTCATACGTATATAGAGTAATCCCAACCCGGGAGAGGTTAAATGACATTTAATTAGCGCCCAACCCTGCTTGCACGACATTGCCATTTTATGTGCGGTTGATTAGGCCTATTTCGCATGCAGATGCAGCTGTGCTCACTGCTAACTGCTGCATGTAAACAAAGAAATTACTGAAAGCACCGGGGGCGTCGGGTTTGCAGGAGAGGAAAAACATGCAAAGCAAAAAAAATATCTCGGAAAGTGTTGGGAGGGTGATTCCGACCGGAATAGATTCAGGGAGCTGTGGGAGTGAAATGAAAATGCTGGGGGGCCAGTTGAGGTCGAGGCCGGCCGATGGATTCCGACGGCCTCCCCAGCAATTGCCGGATTATTCAGGAAGGAACCACCCCCCCCCCTCCCGCCGCCTCAAAAACCTCCCTGGAAAATGGCCGCAGCACATGCAATTTCATGAGAAGGATCCGACCGAAAGGGCAAGGGAAGATACCAAAGTTTTTTTCTTCTTCTCTTGCTGGAATCGGCTGGAATGGTCCATAGAAGATAAGGGAACCTTCATATACACCCATATCGACACCGGACGATTGAATCCCATCCTCAACAGGGTGCTGCTGCGACCAGACATTTCCCGAGAGGAAATCTTGTAGCTGGTCCCATAGGCTGCTGAGTTCAGCAATCTGTGACGGATGAGATGTATAGGGGAGCCGAAGAGAGATTCAGTGAATCACCCTGTGGGAATCGCCGATGGAATGAAATGGGAGGTTGTGGAAAGTGTTATTTCCAGAGAAAACTCGTACACTAAATGGATTGTTCGCCGCAGAAACAAGATTAAGTATCTGTAAACCGGAACGGAAATGGAAATGCAGATTATGGATCTATTTCTGATGCTTTTTAAAAGCAACTACGATATGGTTACCCACAAGAGAGCTTATGGATAATCCGGTCTATAATTGGACGGAAAAAAAATGTATAGGAAAGAAGATGTCTATGGGGAAATTTTCTCAACCCAGAAGACAATTCTGAAAGATTATCATGTTCCGGCTGGTATTTTCAGACAGACGAAATATTCACACTAATTGCTTCCTAAATATAAAAAATGATTGCTACTTTATAGGTAAAAATAGGCCTGTTTGAATTGAGGAGGAAGAAGCTTCTTGTGCTTACCAATTCAGATCTACACTACATCTTAACACTTTTTGAATTCATATTCTTCAATTTTTAGTTAGTAATTAGCTTGGAAAACAATCGGCAGACCAGACATTGGAAAATAGATAATGACTCGGCTATTTAAACAATTACGGAAAACAAGTGCGGCACGTGTTTCCGAGAATGCTTTTGTGACAAAGCGTTGGGAAACTTCAGTGATGCGCCTGTAATTAAGCTAATCACCCTGAAAGTCACCCAATATGCCAATTAAAATAATGAGTCCCGCCTATTTTCGCGTGGCATCAATTAGCTCATCAATTCTAATTAAACCGCATTAAATTACAACAAACGACGGAAAATGAGCCACAGTTTTTGTGTACAGTAGTTATGCTGCAGCATTTTCATGCATTTCTTGTCATTTAATGTAGTTTAATATTGCACGCAAGGGATGATTGTTATATAGGCACCAAAACCTTGTAATTACCTGCATTTTGTCAAGTCAAATTGCGTGGTACGCTCTATAAAAACTGTCCTTAAACCCGCTTCATAACAGGGAGAGCAACAATAATTACCCCATGAGGCCTTTAGCAGCAACTTCCTCATGTATTTATACGTCAGTATATCTGCGCAGCTCCTGCTCCAAAACACCGTCAAGCAGCACAAGAATAAACCGCAACTGACTGGTATCGTTCATTTTATCAGGCAAGAGCCCGAGATAAACTATAACACCCCAGCAATATATATACCCCCCCACACAGCAAGTTCCGATAAGCCCGAATGGGTCGCGGATAAAGAGTCTTCTCTTCTCCGGGTTGGAATTGACGCCTCGGTATAGGAAAAGGAGTGTGTTTAGCTGGAAGGATTCCACTGATTGACTTGGAAGCTTGCGAGGCTGGAGGAAGGAGAGAATCTCACGCCAGGATAAAGCGACGGAGGATTCATTTCCTAGTGGTCGATAAACTACCGGGGATATGCGAGGAACGTGTTCCAATTACCGCTTGTCCCATGCACTGAATATCTAAGGAGCGTTTGTACAAAGGCCGTTTCAGGTGACAGGGAAGGGGCAAAATTTTCGTCGCCTTCTAAAAAAAAATTATTAATAACCGAGACCTGTCAGAAGATGAGGGGGTTGTAATTTTTGAGGTAAACAGGTGACGTGGCTCGAGAGTGAAATATGTGACACTTGGCGTGTGTATAGGAGACAGCCTTTTAGTCCCCTGCACCTTTCTTAAGAGACAATGCCATTGTTTGGGCTGCGTCAATATCTGAAAGGTCCGGATATAAACACTGGACTTCGCACAAATGGACCAGTATCATTGCCAGTAAGGCCATGTCAATAGCACTTGCTAATCCCGCAGATTAACCTCTTAATTCGCATCTCTTGTCTCCCCCAGAGGCAATAACCTAAGACCTGGAGGGGACTGAACCCATGACATTGTTGACAAAAGGGGCTAGGATGAACATGTAGCTTGAAACCCCTTTGTTGAAACCGGATCTTACTGAAAAATAGTGCTCAATTTTTTTAAATTTTTTTTGGAAGGGTTGTACAGGCTGGCCCGGTTTTTGTAACAGATTGGTGCCGACACCAACACCTGACCTCGGTTGTAAAACGAACCCCGGGAAAGGAAAAGCATCCTCCCCGGAACATTGATTACGGAGGTGGAGTTGGAAAATATATGGGGGGTGCCCCTCCCTTCCCGACCTCTTCCTCCTCTCTTGCAGCCTTGCTACGTTGAATTATTCAACCAACCAGTGGCATAGGTCCGTTGCACTGCCAACACACCACCAGGAGGTTCTCACCAGTCATCCCCAAAAAACCGAGAGGTTATAACTTACACGGAGAACTAGAGGTAAATACAAAAAAAAGACGGAATTGCAGTCGCGCGGAATTCCAGACGAAATACCACGTGAAATAACTTCGCTACCAGCTGAAGGACCAAAATACGGCAAACAATCCAAATCCCAGTTTTCATAAAGACAACTCCAAATAAAATTTTCAGACTATCATTGCGCAGTAATCGCTTAATACGAAGCATATATTAGTACGTGAAAACTTACTTCAATTGGAATACGATATCAGTAGCCATACTTCAAGATGTTCTTGACCCCCCCAAAAAAACTGGCACGAAATCATGCGATGAATACCAAATGACCTCCTCGTTTCTCCAAAAAAAAAGAGCAAGTTTTTTGGCATTCAGCGCAGATTTTTTTTTGCCAGTTTCTGCCATCTCCGCTGAGTATGATGACCACTCTTTGCACTTTTTTTTGGCTGCTAAGGTCATTTCTTGAGAGTTCGTTTCGAAGTGATCAAACTACTAAATAAATGTTACATGCTTTTTTCGTCATAAAAATGGCGAGAAATATTTTTGCAATTGAATTTTTAAAAAAATTACTGCCACCCTTACTATTGCAGCGAATCCGGATGAAGTACGTAACAATGGCCAGTTAGTCGTTTGATCTTCCCATGCCGGAAGCTGGTTTAACGCGCATTAAAAAGATTTGGAAAAAAAAGAGGAATCGAAGCAGATTTGCTCTGGATGATCCTTTCGGAAAAAAACGGTGTGATAACTTTGCTAATTTTTTTGTCGACGTAATAATACGTTGAGCTGACTTTTCATACACAATATTCGGTGAAAAGGCAGCAGGCCATGACGCCGAAATGAGCTTCGGTTGGGATGGAGAAGATCAGAGTTCCGAAGCGCTTTAAAAAATTAATATCGTCAAAAAGTTGGGAAGGGGTGGGGGAGGATTTCGACTGGGAAAGTTTAAGTACGGCCATGATTAGTTTGAAAAGTTAATCTCGAAAATTGTCGGGACGACATGCAGCCTGGAGACGTGACGTCCTCACCAAAACTCTGTTGCTGCTGTGCACAGGGTGTAAATTAAGCCCAAAATATTTTAAACCCCCCCAAAAAATTTATGAGCTACTAGTTTCGTTCCCCTCCCAACTTTTCAATGATGATGTGTTGTACCGGGGGCGTCAAATGGGCCGTTACAAGTCTGGAATTAACGCTCTCATTTCGAAACTAGGTCCGTCTCTCGGCACCACATTACAGCAATTAAAATAATAACGATCGGACACAGTAGGCTCATTTAAAACGGCGTGCTTAAAAACTTTTGCTAAAATTCGCAGGATAATTCCGCAAAAGGGTACGTTCGTTGTATAATTTAAGACTGGTTAGATTTAATGTAAAGAAGATTACTGAGTGTTACAAAACGAAATGTTTGTGAAAGAGTGAGTGAGGTTTTTCCACATCTGGACACATCTAGAAGTAATTCGGATCTCTCTGCAGGTACTGTACAAAGGTACAGTAGAGTCTGAAATCTGACCTCGATTGCTCGACTTACACCCATTTTGGTCCAGCAAGGCTCGTGTAGTCCGGCATAGCAGCCAATTTGGATTACACAAAAGGCACCCCAAAAAAAAGAAAGGGTGCTCTCGACTTTCCTTTTTTTCTGTCCAGTCAATTTCCCTTCTCGTATTCTGGTAATGATAAAAGGAGAAGCAGCGGGTGTAAAGCGAGAGAAGCTGGCTAATTACGTCCCGAATGTTCCCTGGGCACAAAAGCTGCCATGTCGACGAATGCAAAGCCGTCGGATCTACTAATTGAGCAATGGACTCCAACCATTTTTTTCATTCCTTTTTTTTCTTTCTCATTATTCTGCCAGTTCCTCAATTGGATTTGGCAAAAGACGGAGCCTCCAACTCGGCCGCAATGTCTGATTCGATCGGTTTCCAGAAATCGCCTTTTCTCAACTTCCATCAGAAGCTCCAATTCGGATCGTTCTGCCTGTGTGTGTACAGGGTGTACCAGCAATTTAAAAAAAATCGGTGTGTCCGATAGTGACTGACCACCTTGTACATGCAGTGACGATGTGTCCGAAGAGTGTCGGAAATGCGGCTAAATTCCCCGAGAAAATAGGTTCTCCTCGGTGAATTTGCCTTTCCCTCGACTGATTTAACTCGTTTGTTTCTGCTCGGAAGCCATTACCGGCGGCGACGTTTTATACGTCCCCCTCCCCTATACCTCTCTCTTTTGGTTAGGTGCCGCGAGCAGGTGTCCCCTCAGGGATATGCTCTGACTAAAACACCCGTCCTTTCCACGTCCTGCTTGCCCATTGATTGGATCCGGAGCACAAGTGCTGGACACACCAGGGGGGACCATCCAACTGAATATTTGGATTCTCACTCTCTTAATATCCCAAAATCCCATCAGAAAATATGATTGAATTTTAAACAAGCTGTCCCTTAGAGCAACTGTTTCATTTTTTTACAAAACAGCAATGTGAAAATAAGCGGCTTTGATGCGGAATATACGTTATTTTTTAACAGTACGTTGTAAATCCGGCTGCGTCATTTCAAAGCTCCTCATATTTTTTTTGTCATTTGGACCACAACTTTTTACAGCGTGAAAAACCTTTTGAACTTTGTTTCAAAATGCCGTCAAAGGCAACTTTTGGTACAGTTTGACACTATTTTCATCGCTAGGCCCCTCTAACAGCATAGCCGAAATGTTAAAGTTGCGGTGGGGGTTTTAACAACCGGAAAAAGTTTTTTCGGCGCATTATTATTACGAATGACTACACACATAAATCTTTAACTTAGCCGCTTAAAAATTACGTGGAATGTAGACGAAAAGTCCGGATTTTTAAGCAGGAAATATAGATAAATAAAATTTAATAAACAAACGGTAGAATTTCAGTGGAAAGCAAATTAATGGAAATTCATGAAACCTTCCTAATTTTCTTTCATAACTTATGCAATATTACAATTGTTCCTTCCAGAAATGCGATCTTCATTGTCGTTTATAGTTGCAAACTATAGCAATGCACCACACTGTACTATATTCTATATTTATACCCACCGGCTATTGGCTTGATTCCCAAAAATAAACTTTAAAAAATGTGCCAAGGGCACTCCTGCCTAACACACAGCAATTCGAATTAATCAATGCAGGGTCACGTCCTTCAAGAGGGGGTTTTTGCCAGCGGGTCCCCCTTTGACCTTTGACCTTCATTAGCGCCGGTGGGCAAATTGCGCTCTCCCAAACTCTTTCATCCTCCATGTGATTCAATCTCGTCACGTTTTCCTATTGGTCATAATATCCTTTGGTGAGTTCTAAGGTAGGAAACACATTCATATGGATTCTGTTCCGATTTTTTTTTTTTTTTTCACCTGGAACATGGGGGTGGTTGGGTGGATTTTTTTTGGCTTTTAAAAGCGGCGTCACACCGTGCGACAAATTACGATGGCTGGAGTGTCACAACATGCCACCGGAATTGATGCCAAAGCCATAGTTTCCGAGGGGCTGACTTCTGCATTCAATTGGAACATCAACAGAGAGGACGTGACCTGACAAACGCCTCTGATTATGGAACCCTTCCCCCCAAATATCATCTGGGGGGGTGGGTGGATGGTATATAGACCAGGGGGGGGGGGGCAATATTGAAGCCATATATTATTACCGAATAAAGGCGGATCGTGCTCATTACGTGACAGAATTCTGATGTAGATGACCCAGTTAAACAGCTGTGGTCAGTTTATAGCCCTGATATCAACTAATCGGAAGGACGACACACTGACCTCACCCTCTCTTTTTTTTAGCTTGAACTTATCAGAATGACCTGCACTTACCAGTCATATTCTTACTGCTGCCAAATCGTGTGTAAAAATAAGCCAGACAATACTGTGTAATGTAACATGTTATTTTTAGTAGCCTAATGCTCTGGCGTGACTGTCGCTAATCAGTCACGGTGAATCCGGGGACAATCGACGTATCATGCGACAATCTTGTCGGGGGACATCGGGACCTGATTATTTTTTAATTAATGGATGCCGAATGTGTGGTTCGCTAAGTGAAATGCCAGCCAGGTATCGATATAATTCCAAGGTAAACAACATGCAGGAAGCGCGCAATTAATTCACTACTAAAAATGTCCTTACTTGTATAGTTGAATGCATTCAAACTTGAGAGATTATATCATAAAGTAGACAGAGGTGCGATAATCATAAAATAAAAGAAGGTGACAGCGCATTTTATGCTAAATTACTCATTAATCCGGGTGGCCCCAATTCGAAAGCAAAGTTGGATTACATGGAAGGGGAGATCTGACTGTGGGATTAGTTGAACTTATTCCCCTCTCACAGAAGTTGGTGATGCCAAAGGGACTGTGTTTTTTTGGGGAAGGGGTAGGGGGGGGGGGGAGAGAGACCCATTATGATGAACGCAATTACCATTCGTAGAAGAGGGGGGGGGGGGG
>KZ538026.1:116515-154499 GCA_000934665.2 Catajapyx aquilonaris
GGGGGGGGGGGGGGGGGGGTGCTTCCCCCCTCCTGGTTTGGAACAGGGCCTTTTTGGCACCGTGCCTATTTTCTGACTTGCACTTTATTGAGGTCAAGGAGAAAAGCGACGGAAATCGACCCGATTTCCATCCCCTTGCTTCCTAACAATGCTTCCACATGCCTTTGGTCACTCACCGACCTTTTCGCCAACCTGACTCTCTCTTCCCCCACCCCCAAAAAATTTCTCTAGTACAGTTAAAGGATCCTTGATGCTAGTCCTTCGACCCACCTCAATTCCCAAGAGATGCATCGAGTGCTGGATGCCTTCCCCTTTTCGGCAAGCAGGCAAGCACAAGAGGGGTAGCCAAAAGGAGTTGGGATAAAGTTCCACGGATCCTCTGGTGTGCTCAACTCCCACGATACGTGCCTGCCTAACATGACACCCTCAACCGGTTCGATTAAAGGGGATTTCACGCCGAGGATAATACTCAAAAGGCGGTCTCTCTCTCTCTAACTTTGCTTCAGAGGGTGTGAATCGGACCTATTGGCGAAACGATTTGCAAACAATGCAGGGGTTACGTGCCGTCACTCACAAAGGGTCAAGTTAAATGGCAACACCTGGGAGGCTATTTGGAGGGAGTTTGTGCCATTAGACAAAATCCTATCTCTCTCCGGCTCGCTCATTAAAAACTTATCGGGGGGGCCTTCGCCACTTCCAATTTTTCTCCGGAGAAAACACGAGGGCTGGGATGGAATGGCTAAATCATATGGCTGGCGGGCGCAGGGCCGTCTGAACTTTGACATTTGGTCGACCCCGTATCCCCCCCCTACCACCCAAAACCGATTCGAGGCCAGAACTGCAGTGATGTTTGTGGCATTCATTTTAAACAGGACTACAGAAGCCGGAGCTAATTACTTTGCCATACCCACTCTTTTTGAAGTCTTGCTTTATTCAGGTGACCTGAATTGAAGGTCAAACATTCCCATCCCTTACAGTTCAATGTGTTACATTAGCTTAGCCCTGCGCAATTTCTGGCATATGTAACACGCCGCACTTCGCAACTGGCAGCGCATATTTTGGGGCTGTCCTGGTAATGCAACCGCACCTGCATAATGGCTCTCCATATCTCAGTTTTTACCTACCTACAAAACGTTCCGGTAACGATCCGTATCCGGGCAGAAATCCGGGAGGCGAATTAATACGCGGAAAAAAATGGGATGGCGTCAGTTTGCAAAAAAAAAATCTCCTCTCGCACTCTCTGAATTTGCATCGAGCAAAAGTAATCGGGGCTGAAATTACGATGTCTGCAGCGCGACAAAAACGTGGTTAATGCGAATGCAAACACAAGTACTACTTTTACTATCGGCTAGGACACATCCAGGGGCTTTTAAAAGTCCGGATAGCAAATAATAAAAAAAAGCTGTCAAACCCCGCAGCTTTAGCATTCCAGGGATAACAGCGACAGTAAACCTCCACAACCCATATGTGGATTGGTAGAAACTTTTTAAAAAAATAATAAATTAAATAGATGACTCTGCCTGATATGAGTGCCAACCTATGTAAACCACACATGTATTGTAACATGCCCTAGCCCCAAGAGAAGAAAAAAAGAGTGTGTATTCATAAATTGCAGTGCGATGTACCGCGTTACAAATGAAGTCCGAACTAGTGTCCAGACTCGTAATTTGTTCCTCTCGGGCTGCACGTTTACAGTGTCGATGTAATTCGCCCGCGCTTTTGTGCAATTTGCCGCACTGAAATTACTCCCCACCCACCCTACCCTCTCCTCTTTTTTTGCAAAAGCATGGTAGAATCATTTGCAGACACCTTACATGACAGCATCCAATTTTGCAAAGTTGGAAAAGGCCACTGCTGGCTGAATCGACATATGCCGTTGGCTACAGTACCTTGGATTATTTTTAGGGGGAAAAAAATGGTGTTCATAACTTTTTGGAACCATTCAAATATGGAGGCACGTGCAGGAAAAATGGAGATAAGCACTTTGCTTCACTTGACGCTAAAATACTGTCCCCGGGTTTGTCGTAAATAGAGCTGGGAGGGGCTTGCACGCAGTGGGATATCTCTCTCTCTCGTTTAGATCCGACTAGGTGGGCCACACGTATATGACTAGGTAATATTTTTCGCATGTGAGAAGAATCATAAAGATGTCTCTGAATCCACTACTTTGTCAAATGGCATTGTCTAAATTAGTGCACAAATTTTTTTGCGAGCTTAATCAACATCATCTAGGTACTTGCTAAGTTAGAGCCACCATAACTCCTGTTTCAACCCTGAGAAAAACAGTTTGTTTTACGATACAACCTATTTTTTCTCTCTCTCTCTCTCTCTCCATCCCTTCCCTAGTCCATTATCATGCCCACATGAGGCAGAAAAGCAATCAGGACGGAACAAATTAACGAGCCCGGTTCTAAACCCGCGTAACTGCGGCTTTTACGTTCCACCTTCCAGTTAATTGCAAAGTCAGGCCTATCAGTTTCTTAGCTCTTGGGTATGTCCTTACACACGGAGGCCTTTCCCACAAAAAAAGTGTACACACGCAGAGGCTATGTTTTATGGTTGGGCACCCCTCCCACTTTGCGACTATCAGATAGCATATAGCGTGAGGAAAGGCCTGGCTGAATATCCTGGCCTGTTAAGGTGGTTCAATAACGAGGGCATGACTCGAGAGATGGGGAGGGTTTAGACAGGGGGTGGTAGTCCCCAAAAGCTTAGTTCTGTCACCGCGTTGCGTCAGATGGAGTACCCTACTTTAGGGGGGGGTCGCCCTAATCAAGCCAATAAGAAGGAGTACAGAGTTCTAGCGGATCAATCGGTGGGCTATTAATTTCCCACCTGCGAGAACTACCATCACGCACTCCGCACCTGCCATTTGCTGCACGGAAATTTTTGCGCGATAGAAAAAGTTTGATCGAGGGTGAAAATAGGTGCGTATGGACTCAGAGGCACGCAACAGTGGAAGGAAAATTCAATGGAAATCTGGAAGTAATCCCGAGAAGTCAGGAAGGAAATCCCTGCCATTATCCTAATTTCTACAGGTTATTCCCTTGTGGGAGTGGATTGACTCGGAATGTCTTGGATTACATCTGATTGCATGACATAATACAGTGAACAGTTGTTACTAAAGGAATAACCTCGCACTATTGTGATCAATTTTCATGCACTTCCTTCTTCAAGCAGGATAGATTTTTCCGGCACAGTTCCAGCCCTTTGGATGACCCTTCATTCCTTTATGGATTACGTGTGATAATCTCTCGGATATTACGGAATTCTCATAATTTTTTTATTACGTCCCACAATGTCAAAAGGATTTCCTCAGATTTACTTCCATGCTGTGGATTAACGCTTCTCATTCCGTCCCCATCGATGGATACTGATGTCATTTTTTTTCAACAGTTCATTTCCAGGATTACTTTAGGATTTCATTTGAAATTCCCCACAGTGCTCAGTAGGCATCAAAATCTGTCAGAATTAGTTTCACTAGATTCTTTCCAATTCACTTCAGGGCAAAAAGTGACTGATTGTTTACTAAAAGTGTCAGTGACTGTTAAGCTGGTTTCTGTATTCCTCCGGCTTCATTGTTGGATTGTGAACTAACTGTGCATGCTACAGTAAGAATCGGATTTTTTTTTGCCTCTACGTTCCTTCCCTTTTCATCCCCCCCTCCCCCTTTCCTATCCATACTGGTCCCATGACAAATCCAGAGATGGCTCCAATAAAAAAATCATTTATCGATCTCTGATGATGCACTGGGTTGACGTTTATGGATCCCTTCCATCACTAGCCTTCGAATCTGGAAGAGTTATCAGCTCAAACACGCGGTATATTACAGGCCCCTCCGGTGAATAGATAGGAAGAGAGGGAAGTGGGGAGAGGAGAGGGGGGGGGGGCAGTTATGGTGGCACCACATTAAATTTTTCATCACACGCATTCGTTTCCTTCAATTCTAGTGATGACAGTTGGAAGCATTCGCGTCACGCCTTCAATCAACATTGATGAAGCGCCAGAGGTATTTGAATAGTCCCCCCCTTCCTCTCTCTCTCTCTGAACATCATTCCCCCTTCCCATCCTCCCCCGTCCCCAGCGTGAGTGACCCTGTTTACCCGAGGAATGCCTGGGATTGGTCCTGAAACACGACAGAGATAACCCGAAGCGTCAATTTGAACCTGAAAATCACATCGGACGAAAATGATCCAGTCTGCTCGATATACAGAGTGGTACAAATGAATGTGGTCAAAAATACGTCATGAGTATACAGCCTACGACACTTCCATCTTTTCGATGATGATCGCATTATCATGGCAATATTTTTGTCATTTTAAAACGTTAAAATGTTGCGCTCTTTTTCACCAACCAACTGTAGGGAATAATCGCTCTTTTTTTCCCCCTCTCTGGTCCTTTCCAAACTTGCAAACAAATTAATGGCATTCAAAACATGCGATCCTCTCCACCCATGGTCCAATTGCTGGCCAGCAGCACAAACCTGGACAGGTTCAATTTCGCTCGTGGGGTACGCTATGCCGATGGGGGCCAATCAGCTTATGTTTGACATGCCCCATTATTAAACCATGGCGCAGAACATGTCATTTTCGGATGTTAGCGCCCATGCCAGATGATGCAACAATATCAACTCGGGTGCAGTTATGGGGGACGAGGCTATTGCAATAATGGCGTGCTGAATTTTTCGGCAAAATATGGGTTCGCATACTAACGTGAAGGGGGGGGGGAATAAGCCGCTTACTTCAATTAGATATTGCATTACCAGGTATGGATAAAAATCGTTCCCATGCCTTGCATTCACTCTGGCCATTGGAGCATCAAAAAGGAGCTGGGTATGGATCGCTGGCAAAAGCATTTCGCGCTCACTTGTGCGAAAAGGAGATCGAAATCGCGACCTTAATCATTCATTAGCATAATGCGATCTGCTGGGATGGGATGGGGGAGGAGCGTTGTGACACCCGGTGCTCCACTAGTTCTTTTCGTCACGTCACAGCTGAAAAATGATCGCATCGTCATACCGATAAGCCTCTTTGTCATATCCAGTCCCCAACCACCACTTCCACCATTCATCCGCAAAAAAAAATGCGAAAAAATCAATCTAGCTCTGGCTTTAGAATTAGCGGCAAAAATTGACGGTTTAATCTCTGTAATACCTGGCTGGTGTAGTTGAAGGCCCTCTCACTTGCTGATTTATGCCTGTGATTCACTGGAGGTTACGAGAAGGATTGCTTTCATTTACTCCATACTTGCTTCAGAGGTCAAAAAATGGCTAAAAATATTAATAACCGGTTTTTAGTCGAGTGAACCGGATTCAATATGGCGGGTTGAAAGCCTTGCCCTTTGGAAGCAATAAGGGGCCTAATGAGAAGCGGGGAATAATCCGGCAGAAATCATAACGAAGCTCAAGTTACCCCCCCTAAAAGCAGCAGATGCACACAGAGTTCAAGGGGGAAAAGGGGGGAGAGAAGAGAATGGGGGGGGGGGGGGGGGGGGGTTCAAAGGGAATTACATTCAGAAGGCTGGCAATGAAATTCCAAATCTTATTGCATTTGGCCAGGAGAATTAAGAGCACTTGCAGGTTGAACTCTAAGCCACATGTACGAATTCGACTGCAACGCACAATGCAAATGCACCCAGTCCTATATACGCTGCCTCTCTCGCAGTTTTAAGCCGGAATAATATTGTCACGCCAAAGCAGTCACGCATGCGCACTCACACTGGTAGATCCGGATGTGTAAGCAGATATGTACATTTTAATCCTCCAATTTACTGGAGGTATAATTTAGGCAGTGTGCCAACCTGAATTGCAGCAAGTGGACTACATATATAATCGACATTGTTGCAACTGCACCTACTATTTGCGCAACCATCTATCCCTTTCACGAATCTGCTTTTTTTTTGCTAAAAGATTTACAGGGGTCGCGCTGCAAGTGAACTATTTAGTAGATGTGGAAAGAGAGGGGGGAGAGGGGGCAGTGTTGATCAAATGGATTAATATCCCGGGGTGTCCCGGTGCTGAAAACAATTTTCCAGCAAAGTATGCGTCCAGTTGGTTAATATTGATAACCAGTATCCAGTGCTAGCCCCATTGCTCCCCTCTGACGGTTCACATGAATAATTAACTCTCTCGGAAAATCGACCTCTCGCCTGGTTACACATTCCCTTTTGCAAATTACAAAAAAAAAGCGAGAGAGAGAAACACATGAGACTTCAGGTGAAAAAAAAAATCCATCAAATGTCATCACTTTTCCCTGGAGGAACACACACACATTGCGATGGGACTATTGTTAAACCTCGATTCACCCATACTGTGTCCCACCCACCGCAAAAAAAAACCCAAATAATAGCTACCCTGTGACACGTTATCGAATTTTCTGCTCGAAGGAAATCTACATAAGACTATAGAATCTCGCCTGCTCGATAAACGTGCTGGTGACAAGAGGCCTACCGCGATCCTGCACAATTTATAGTCATGCTGGAAGGCTGGTTGGGGGGGATGGTATGGAGAGGAAGGGGGGGGGGGGATGGAGGAAGAAATATGGCCTTTGGTTTCGACTGTAAAGGCCACTTCTTAGCCCGCAGTGAAAAGTTCTGCGGGCGAGGACAGATTTTCGCGAAATATTACGCACGACACATCGGGCTTGAAATGGTTGCAATCTGATATATAAGCCAAAATATCTATGGAGCTTCCATCTTGAGTGTTAAAATATTCATGCGGGATTTTTAAATCAGCGACTTCAAAGAACCTTTTCATTAGAGCATTTCATATCAGTTCAATAATATATGAGGTTTCGACCTTTTTGAGGTATTTAGTTCCACTGGTGAGCCGCAGAGAAACCTGCAGCAGCCACAAGCTTTTAATAATTATTAAAGTTTTAATTTTCAGCCACTGGTTGTTGCACTCAAATCAACAGCAAATGCTGTAGCCAGCATATGTGCAAACAATTCACACACGCGGCAGTTAAAACTAAACTTTTAGCGGTTTGTGCAGCAGTTTCTGGTCTCTGCTTGCGGGCCTTTTATGACCATTAAATATAAATGAAATGGTCGGGATTAATACGAGTGCAATTATGCCGTTTGATTTTTGCAGTGCTCGGATTTTGCAGGAGATTACTGCCTAATAATGTTTCAATCTGTCACGCAATGGTATATTCCATTTTAATTTATTTTAAATCTACTGCATCACTGTGTTTGCAAAAAAAAAAAATGAGACGAATTCTGCCCATAAGAACTTCATTCTTACAAGATGGAAAGTACACAACTGGCTCAGGAAAAAAAAAAATGTCATCTACTTTCCGACCCGTTCAATTTTCCGCCAGGAATCGAATGGCGGCCGGAAATCTGAGTCTGCCGATCCCAAAAAAACTTTTGCTCTATTTGCCTAAAATTCGCAGCGATTTTTGTGACGCAAAAACGAATATGTTCATCGAAAATATAATGTGTGTTTAAATGCCAGTTACATTTTAAATGTGGCCAAAATTTCACCAGATTTTCAGCCTCTATAGAGAAAACCGCAATTCTGTGCGAAAGGTGTATGGATTTCAAATTCGGCTTAGTTTTGTTCTCGAAAACTTCAAATCCGGAGCAACTCCTGAAGTATCGGTGCTTGAGTAATGGTTTTTCGAGGCAGCCGCTTGAACAAAAGCCGTTAAAAAAAATAATTCCAACTCTTATCTTCTATACAGCACTATAGAAAGTAGGTTGAGAACAAGTCCGGGTCACGCCCTGTTTCGGACTTATATGTACAAACGGGTTTTAATGCCCGGATTTTCAGTACCGGGCCGTGATTTCACGTCACCTGCTATCTGTGACGTCAGAAGCGCGGTTGTCGCCCGTAAAAACTAGACCCGCCGTTATCTGCTGCTTATGGCCGCGTAAAATAATTAATCTCTGACGGCGATGACTTCCCTTAAATGGGGAGGAAACACCCAATTTTAGTGACGGTCCCCTGTGATTACAGGGTTCTTCGTTTCTTGGGTTGATAGACGGAGATCCGAAAACCCTGGCAGTGACGAATTGAGACAATTTGCGAAAAAGATACACTGCTTAGTCTTCTCTCTCTGAAGACTTGCAAAAAGTGGGGAGGAGGAAAAGACTATAAGTTTTAATGAGGAGATGTAAGGAAAGAGACGCCTTTCATTTCTCCCCGGGCTCGACAGAAGCGCCGAAAACTTTCAGACTGCCTGTCTCGGCTGGCACGTCATGTTCGCAACCTATTTCTCCACGCAAAGTGGCAGCGGCGCACAATTTGTTCAAGCGGACCCTTAATCCTCTTCCGCCATTTTCGACGCCAAAAAATGTGGCCGTGGAATTTTGCAATATTACATCTAGGAGAAAAAATATGTTTCAAGATTCTTCTCGAAAAAAAAGTAATTTTCTAGGGACACTTGATGTGTTGCCGGGGCACCCAAATTTGACGGGTCCGCTTATTGATAAATAACGATTCTATTCATCGATTGCCTTTGTCAATTTCAATTAACGTTGCCCTGATTCACATACCGTTTTTTTTGGTATGTGAGGAAAAGACGAGACGTATAGGAAATTGCATCCTCCATTTTTTTCTCACTCTCCAACGTTATCACTCAGCCAACCCAACCCTTGCTTGTCTCCCTGGCAGCAGAATCCTCTTCCAGTTTCCTCTCCGACATCCAATTTGATCCCTCCTCTAACTTTCCTGACGCCTCTGGACAACGCCACACTTTGCAAAAGAAAAAAAAGAAGTTTTGCGACAATACACCTCCTTTGAAAACATCTAGCACGACCATTACCGAAGTGCTGCTCGTTGCAAATGTCCTGAACAAATGTCGCTAACGTTAACCCCCCCAAAAAATTCAACCTTTTTTTTTTGCCCGAAGAAGGTTTTATTCCCCTCTGGGTACCAACGAGAGCAAGGTCAACAGCAGCGCTTGTGCTTCAAGTATCGAGAAACACATTAAAAGTTAAGGGCTGGCAAGTTTTACGACACCGACTCCGGCGTCACCTTCCTATACACACGTCCCCCTCCTCCTCCTGCAGCACCCTTTATTCTCCAGGCATCAGACTTGAGTAAGAGCTTTTCTCCGATTGGTCCCCCCCATGCTGCATGCACAAACCAAAGGCTCTAAACTCGGACAGAAACGACTGCTATAAGTGGTTCAGGATGACATCTGCGACTATGAGAAGCCATTCAGATGTCAGATTCATCCAAGGCGAGCCTTTCTCTTGTGTCTCTCTCCGACTCCGATTTTCCATTTTGCATATCCAAATCGCTTTTCCCGCGCTTTGTGACAGACCGTTATTTGTCAAGACGAGAGAAAACTACTGATTACACTTCTGGGGGAGGGGGAGAAAAGGCGAGAGAAAATATCCGGGGAAGCTCGTTTCTTGCCGAATGTACAGGGTGTTCCAACCGAATATTACTCTGGTTTGGAAAGGTCAGAGGAAAGCATTCGTGTACCTAATTTTTTGCTGCATATCTTGGCTGTGCCTCCGATTGTCCGCGGTGAGTCATCAATAGCGCGCAGACAGGGAGCATGCGCCATCTATGTGAGACACGCGGTACTTTCAGGGCAGTGTTGCCAAGTTTTCGGCAATGAATTGGCTCATTAGAAAGATTAAATTTTATAAGGGCCTAAAGCCAAAAATCTTGACCATTCCGATAAGTATAAGAGGCTACTGCTAATACCGATGGCGAAATTGGATCCAGCACTATTAAAAAGTTGTGCCAAATGCCTTCTATTGCGCCTTAATTGCTTGCGATCTCCTCAGTTACACCTTCCTAACTGCACATAAACGCGATGAGGCTTGAAAAAAGAGGGTCAGATCCAACGTGCGAGGATCTCTCACTGATGGAGCCCATTAACTAATGAGGCAGAGGAGGGGGGGGGGAGCCCTTAATGAGCCCCCGGTATCGGGTCTCTGGAGCGCTTACTCTCGATTCCTAGCCTGGCATCCAGCAGAAGAAATGTGGCCTAATTGGTCACCAACACCTCGTCCTGGGTGCAATTTGCGCTGGAGAAACTTCAGGAGGGATTCTAGGATCAAATAAAACTCCGACGTTCCCGAGCACATTACTCTTTTGGCCTCTCCGGTAATCTGGAAATACGAAGAGGCTATAGAAGAAATCGCGTTTCTTACGCAAAAGATAAGGAATCACGATTGGGGGAACTAAATTTCGCAAGATATTTGCATTCAGTTGGTCATGCGCAGGCTACATCTGTAGAGACAAACAAGCAAATTCGATCCCTTTTCATGATTGTAGCTAGATAAATATTTTTTCGCTGGCCGTACCATTTCGTTCAGTTTGCACAACATACTGCGAGGCACGTATCTTCACTTTACAATTTTCTGCAACTATATAGAGACTTCTTGTACCTTGTACAACCTTGAAGAATATTGCAAGAAGAGTATGGTTGGATGGAGGTGCAAGGAAAGGCAATATTGCCAGGAGGCGCAGACGACATTGCTTAATATCGAATTGAATTTATTTGCAATTCTTTGTGTGCGCTTTTCTCCCACCCCACCCACCCTCCCTTCTTCTCATTCTAGAAAAAGGGAAAGAAGAAGAAGAAGAAGAAGAAGAAGAAGCTTGCAAGGTTTAATATACCAAGCTCCGCGATAACAATAAGCCGGAGGCGGGATTTTGGGAGCTTGTTTATGGTACGGGAGCTCTCATGACGTTTCTTCTGTTAATAAAAAAAATCTCGAGGCAACAAAAAAAAGGAAAATGGAATTCCTTCTCTTCTCTTTTTTATTTTATTTTTTCTCTTCCTTTGTTCAGTAGACTCTGGGTGTGTGAAAAAACACGGCTGGAAATTAATTTTCATGACTCCAAGGTACTCCGGAGAACTGGGTCCCGTAACTCAAGTGTGTTGGCAAAGTTTATGTGCCACTTCCGCTTCTCGTGTGTCCAAAAAGTCAGTGCGAACAAAATTTGCATTAATTTCCGCGAGTCTCATGCGCAAAAGCAAATTCTCAACTTATTTATTCGCGTCACAAACAAGTACGCCAAGAAAGATAATATATTTATTCGTGCGCTTCAAACATGGCTGGAACAACAATGACGTTACATATTTTTAACAAAATTCCATGGCGGTTCACTAACTTGTTATGATTCAACAAAAGGGTTGCTGGGGTAAACAACCCTCTTCTCCTACTTCTGTTGGATCAATGGACTTGGGCAGTGCATCACACAGTACAGTTCAGCCAAAAAAAATTTGGGGGGGCAGCCAGCAATGCTTTTATAGGAGCAAGTTCCAGTTGTTTGGAGGACTGTATATAAAACCGTTAAAATTTATCATTCCTATAAGTGCACTAACGGAGGCAAAGTTTGCAATTGCAGCTATTCCGTTTGCTAACTGCTCGCCTCATAATTAGTATCGCTTTATTACTCGCTTCTTTATGAAGCCTACTGGGAATATTCACTATTACAGCATCTCCCTCAAGAACAATCTACTCCCAACTTGTAAGACATCTTTAAGAAAGGACTGAAATTGTTACACCAAAATATTCCACCTTACTTGAAACACATTCTAGTTTGCCACAAGGCTGCTCCATCAGTTGGCATATAGGATCCGATCCGTCTTTCTTTTTCATAGGGCTTAAAACCAGGCTTTCCCGGATGCCTCGTTCATTACTTTCCTCCCTTGATTGAAAACCATTGGGGGGGAGGCCATCCATCCGGATGTTCCGACCGATATAGCACACGTTTCAGGCCAAGGTGACTCGGACGCATCTAGACTAATGAAGGAGGGGAAAAAAGGACCAGAAAGTTTCCCCCTTTGCCACACACACACTCGCTCGGTCACCATCAGATCTGCATCGGGCGACGGCCTCCTTCCATTCGGTGTAATGAAATTCCCAGAATGGCTCTGGGTGAAAAATCTTATCTCGAGGGGTGGGGAATTCTGGCCCCATTTCCCAAGCCATGTGTCTCCTAACACAGGGTGGTCCAGGGAGTGCTAATTTAGCTGATTTCCATTCTCGGCGAAGATGTGTGTGGACCACCCTGTGGAGTTGGCTGGGTGATCTTGAGGCAGCCAAGAGGATTCCGTTGATTTTCCATGGACTAGTTCCAACCCCTCCTCTAATTGCCAGATGGAAGTCGATTCTTCACGCCCAGAGTACGGTGAAAGGAGAAACAGATCATTAGTCTGCTACTTTTCCGCTCCTGACTTTGCACGCTAGCTCGCACACTATGCGGACGGATAAGGGCTCCAGAGGCACAATATCAATCCTTCTCTTACTCTGCTGGTGGAGTCCTCAAATCCTCCTTCCCCATCCCTTCAACTTGCGCCTCAAAAGACGATGAATAGGGAACGATTCTTTCAGGTCGAACAATCCGAGCCTGGCAATAATAATGAAATTGCACCCTTGCAGGAGTGTGCCAAGATTTGCTTTTGAAGAGAGCTTATAACAATGCTCCAAGGAGATACTTGTCCGAACATTTTTTTTGGCCCACCCGGTTTCCCACAAAAATTAAAGAGGTGCTTGGGCTTGCTGCTTTTTCGTTTTCCAACTTCCTTGAGTCGAATCGACCTGTACCTATAAGACTGCTCTCTCTCAGGCTGGCGGCTCCACTAGCAAAAGCAGCCTGCTGCTGACAACATGCCCGAGGCCAAGCAAAAGCGGCCAAACAACCGCTGCATCAGATGGGAGATAACACCCACCCCCACCCTCCACCACTTTCTGAGGTATTCGGTTTGTATACACACTTTAGACTGTGCAGCAGCCAGCGAGAGAGATAGTCCCCCCGGTCGGAATTAACTCTTCCAAATAGACCTCCATTCTCAAAGCGTTGCTATCGGAGACATCAAGTTGGCGTTATGTCTACAAAATTGACATATATTGACTGTGCAATGCAATCTGGGGGTATGTTTAACTCCAGCATTTTCCATTTTGCAGTCATACAACCGGAATGCAATTAGGATTTTCGAAATCGAATTAATAATCCCGCGACATCGCAAGCCTGAACACAAACCGAATCATTCAGCAGAATCTTGAATAATATTGCAAACAAGCTTTTCTTCGCACTAGCTCCAGCTTCTCCTTGCATTTGACACATCCCTCAGACCACACCAAGGCTGCGCTTGTGTTAGTTAGCAGCAGAAGCAGCAGCCAGCAAATACAAATTGGAAACTCTGCTGCATAGGACTGATAAGTAGCCCAATGCGGCAAGGCGCGTCTGGAGGAAAACCGGCTTAATGTATATTATTCGCGACTTTGCTCAAAGATAAAACCATCGATTCCGCAGATTTGCTGTGCTAACTAGCTGTATTATGCAGGCACTCATCATTCTCGCAAATGTTTGCAGGCGAAAACAGCACGCTTTGGAGCTAATTCGCACTGTCGCTTTTATTTTTGAAGCAAGTGAGCTGTTCTAATAACATGCTCTATTTACTATTTTTTTGAAATAATTTTCACCTAGGTTGTTTTTAAGTATGCGGAAGATACACGTGTGTGCTTGCAAAAAAAAGGGTATGTGAATGCGCCATTTTGTCCAGTCCGTCGCATTTTTTGGGCTAGTGAGAGAGAGAGAGAGAGAGAGAGAGAGGGAAAAAAGTAGTGTAACGCCTTTTACGAGGTGCAAGATGCGGACCATAAAACGGTGCTGCAACCACTTGCGCTCGGATAAGCAGCTTGCAGTTTTCCTCGGCAGTTACGTCCCTTAGAATTGGTCGTGCCCCGCAAAAATATGGATATATTTGCCAGGCAATCATGACCCCGTAAAAGAGTATATAGGGGGTGCGTGCGGTACATAAACCGCAATTAACTTTAATAAATGGTTAACTCTTTTTTTTCGCAGTGCATTAAACGCCCACTTTTGGCTCCCTGAAACAATGTAATCAGACGCGAAATAACACGCGCAATTTTTTTTAACGCTACATCACACTGCATGCCCCCCCCCCCAAAAAAAAGAGAGAAAAAAGAGAGATGACCGCAACCGCCGAAAATAATTGCGAACGAGAGCAATAAGTGAGGGTGGTTTACTGTGATGCGATAGAGGCGGTCGTCCTCACGCCGATGTTACAAGTGAATCACGTCACAAAATGCGATTTCCGTCTGCTGTGAATTGAGCCCTAGGATTTAGCCCCCCCGGAACTAACACGCATGGAATGTTACATAAAAAAAACCGCCGCACTTCCGATGGTCGATACAAAGTAATTGCTTCCAACCGAATTACCTCAGTCTTTCTCCTGCCTTCAAAAAAACAAAAAAGACACGAGAGATAGTACAGAGTTGTATGAAACGTTTTTTTTTTCATGGGGAGGAAAAATTGTCATTTGCTCATTATTGTCGTCTTATTACTATTGATGAAATTCATTTAAAATATTATTATATAATCTGTACAGTATGTGGAGTTGGGTCAACCTAGATGGTTTCAATATGCATTATTTTTCGATCGGATTTTATCACCAGAATGTTGTGATATCCGGCGACGTCAGACCTTAACTGTTTTGGCTGAGGTCCAACCCTTCTCCAGCAGCCATTTTGTCCTCCCCTTGTCCTCCCCCCCCTCTCCCCCCTCCAAACCCTGCAGACGCCACTGCAGATGAAAAATGCTGCTGGAATGGCCAACTTCGTAAGAGGGGAACGTTCAGAAGCCAACAGAATATAATATAGAGAAAAAAAAGATAAGAAAAGGGCATTTCTCTCCAGAGTGTCCACCTTTTCAATGGAGCTTATCTTCCTGCGTTCTGAACTACATTTTTTTTTTTTTAAAAAAAAGATGGTGGTGAGGCGCTTATTTTTTTATTTACTGGTGCTGAACTGTTTCTGGGAGCTCGGATATTTTGGAGGATCGCTTGGAAGTTAGCTTTATACAGCACTTGTTGGCTTATCGCCCGAAAATTAAATTGGCGCATTTTCGCTTATGGCGTGTACAGGGTGGCGCGTAAACTTTTAGATCGATTTTTTTTTGTTCAATGAGAATTACTTTGTGTGACGAGCCAAGTTGATTCCATTGTCTTCAGACGAATGCATTTTGGGCAATGTAATTATTTTACTTATGCAGCCCACGCCTGCTCTCACATGACACAATGCAAAAGTAGCCCATTGCGTGTCCGTTTCCGAATCTTGTTCTCGTGTAAGGCTCGTAATAAACGTTTATCTTTAAGGATTTATGACGAGGGGTCACAGACGTAGAACCGGCGTAATTCGCATTACACGGACCCCTGTTCGAAAGAGTGTTTTACAAGTACTGGCGGCACTTAATTTGCCACCGTGGTTGAACACGTTACTTGCAGAGACTGAGCATGAACCGCAGGCATGTGCGAGAGCACAGATAGTAAAAAAAAAAAATTATGCCAATATATTTCTACCCCAAAAAGAGGAGAAAGTTTGCAAAAATTCCGTTTTCAGTTCAATACAGATTCGTGTACAAGGCTGCCCGATATATCCTGACCTCCATTCTGTCGCACTTAAAACCCAAATGAAGCCTAATTCAAAACTAATTTCTGGCAGAGACTTGCCACTCCCCTCCCCCCCCTCCCTTCCATAAGCAAGCAGGCTAGCTATTTAATTAGCAGTCAAATTGCCAAGCCGACTGTCAGTTGTTTGCAGTGAAGGCGGCGGAAGCTTATGTCAAGCGAGTTCAATATCGGCAACTTGCACTGGAGATAGAGAAACCCCCCCTTTGCTCACAGAGAGCTGGAAGTATAAGAAGTTGCAACAATCTGAAAGAGAATCAACCCAAAAGATTGCAACAATGGGACCGATTTTTTTTGCAGGTTGGCCCACCCATCCCACGCACTGATGAAGAGGCTAATTGTGCAACGAGGGGGTATATATACAGCAGGACTCCAAATCAACTTGATGCTCTGAAATCAACTCAGTGTATACGTATACCCTCTGCTGCAGCTCAAAAGGTTGCGGGGAAAGTTGCCTGCTTTGACATCGAGTCTAGCAATTAAAATTAGGCTTTCGCGGAAAAAGCGAAGGACTTTTTCGCAACATGCTTCGCTGAAGAGTGCGGGGGGGAACTCAAAGTGAGTGGGGGAAAAGGAGCATTGGGGTGTAATACATTTGTCCACTTTTGAAAGAGGGTCCAGAGAGAAGAAGAATTATCTCCAGGAAAAAAAATGGCGTGGGATTTTTTTTGTCAGTCGCCTGCAAAAATATTAGCTTTGTAGCATTTATATTCACTTCACAAATTCTAGACGTTTGATACATTATGTAACTACTTCTGAGAATTCTAGTCACTACCGATAGCGCAGGAAAGCATGTAATATGACATGTAATATTATTTGACACATGATGAGTCCAATTTTGAACATGTCGTTTCTCTCTAAAAACCATTTTTGCGACGCAAAACCAGCCCGCTAGAAAAAAAAGTGTGTCGCGAATTTCACTTTGCTCGAATTTCCCCCTTTTCCCTTGAAGCGCTTGGCACAGGAATTTCCAACACGACAATTGATTCTCAAATGTGCGCTGCCGGAGAAAATCCGCGAATCTATCGATCAGTCCGAGGTCTGGGTGGGTGGGTGGGTGGGTTGGGATGGAACCGGGTTGAGAGGAGGGGGGGGGGGGTGAGATTACTGATGGAAGAGGATGAGATGGGGGGTAAGAGTAGGTAAAAAAAATCAGCATAATTCCGATATTTTAAATATACAATATCTGGCATTTGAAATCAAAATAAAGGAAGCCGTTACCGTGAATATTAGATGAGAGGTAATCTTCCAGGTAGCTATGGGTTACTCAGCTCTGAGGATATTTGTGATTTATATTAAACTAGTGGCGAACCCGATGCCAAAATTTGACAACACTGCGTGGCCCACCCCCAACTTGGATGTAGTTCGATAGGCCACTGCCAGTTGGCGCACAGGCTCCTTATCTGCACACTACTGCTGCCCTCAGCGGGCACGTTGGTGATGAGTCAATACGCGGACAAAGTCCACCAGGGTGCAATACTTTCCCTGCTTACTACTTTTCCTGTTCAACAATTAGAGGACAGATTTGAAAGTTATGGCAGCTTTTGTTTATAGTGTGAATCACTGATTGTGAATGATTGCAATTAGTATTGAGTTGAATAAAATTATTGGTACATTTTCATCCCACTTTAGAAAAAAGGAGAGTCTTTCTCAGTGAGGCAGCTACTCCTTCAGCAGCATCTCCCAGAGTGACTCTCCTCCCTAATCGTCCTCCGTGTCTTTTCCTCCCACTTGCGACATCACTCACCCGACACTCTGACAGTTTGGTGGACTCCAACGCGACCTCCCGTCGCCGTCGGGAACCAGCGTTGCCAAAACTCACCTTTACACTTTTTTTTATAGACCTATAGAAGAAAATAGCAGGAGGCCAGCATTATCTTGCCCATGGCTATCGGATAAGTGCAGCTGGAGAGAGAGAGAAAAAGGAGCTGGGTTCTATCTCTCTACAGGGTGATAAGGCCTGCGGTTCTAAGGTTTTATTTATGTCCTGGAGAGACATGGCCGCCCTGTAGATGGCCGTTGGAGTCGTGTAAAACCGTGCTCCTTTAGCTGCCTAAATCTACTTCAGAGACTTCCGCCGTCTCCCAGGGTGTCATTCTCCAGCCCGAGGCTTCCGGTCTTATTCCTTTCCCATTACATTTTCCAGCCTGGAGGAAAAGGGGCGCAGGCTGATTGGCCGGGACTGGAAAGGACACCTTTTCCTTCCGAATCATCGTCCAGTGGTGAGCAGTTACAGGTGACACACGTTGCTATAAACTGATGCAACACGGCCTGTGTCTCCAAAATATACAGGCAAGACTATCGGAGAGCACATTGGCCGCAAAAATAATATTGGCAGACATTTTCAGCTGCGAATAAGGCGGAAAAAATAATAATGGCTACTGGCATTTTATTAAAAGGCTGAAAAATGACTCTGGGGATTTCACCGAATGCAAAAGTCCTTTTCATCTGTGGATGCAAGCCGTATATCGGGAAATGAGCACAAAAACCCGAAACAAAGGGAACTGCGTAGCATTTGATAAAAAAAAGAGAGCCCATACATATTTTTGGTATACGTAGAGAGCAATATGCGGCCTTGCGCATTGAAAATGGTCTGCGTACAATTGCAAATGTGGACAGAACTAGTTAGCTTCCTGGCTGGGTTCCAAAAAAAATAATAAATTAAAAAGAGAGACGGGAATCATGCGACATGACATTAACACAGCAAGAGTGATGTTATCACTCCTCATTTCCAATTAGTTCCCTTCCAACATTGATCTGGTTTTCTTTCCATCTGTTTGAACAGTCATGCAGCTACCTAATTCGAGCAATTACCAAACCTGGTTCTCCGGCGCAAAGTAACCTGCAGGTTATAGGTTTTGAGAGCGAGAGAGAGTCCACAGAGAGAGAGAGAGAGACCTAACCGATAGTATCAGCTGTCAGATGCAGAGCTGCTCGTTAGCCCCATATTCTATACCTGCTTTTCATCCACATAATGTGTGGTAATTACATTTCCTGCGCGTGGCGGAAGCGACAGCCCCCACAGGAGCTCAAACTGACCGAATTAATTCCACGGTTTATGTTCCTCAAAGCTGTTGACCTCACGAATTGCGCACCTACATGGTACAAAATTGTATGGGGTCCAGAGCAATATATATTTTTTTTGCGAAAATTACATGTTTTACTAACAAGGACTGGTCCACTTCTTCACACAGAGAGTTCTGATTTTGTTTCTCCCAATTTTTTGGGGGGTCAAGTTCTCTGGTCCTGGCTGGAGTATTGTTGACCCAATATTAGGTACCATTAAAAGTAAAGGGGGGGGGAAGCTTCTGCTTTCAATGGGGGTCCACATCACAACGAGCTGATGGAACAAGAGAGGCAAGCACACAGAGGACATCCTCTGAATAGGGGCTAGGGATAACCTTTTAGCTCCGAAAATCAAAACAACGTCCTATATACATTTTAGGTATCGACCTGGCCTGCAATGTAAGGCATATGCATATGAATGCAACTAATACTGTTCATGTGGGTATTATGTGGGGCAAGGCCGACAAACACCAAAATTAATGCGCGGTAAAATCCAGCTCAAAACAGCAAGAGAGCAGAAAATTCATTGTTGCGTTTAGGTGTTATCTCACATGAAACAGTACTGTACTTGAGATTGTTAATTTAACCTAATGTATATTGAGAGAAGCCTCAAACTGCCCGAGATTAATTTTGGACGTCCAAACGACATTTTGGGGGCCAAACATGACGGGAAAGGATCATGACTGCCACATCGATAACCCAACTTTTGCTTCATCCGATGCACGCCACATCTGCCTATGATTGTGCCAATTGTGTTCACCAGTTCTCAGTCAGTAACCGCAATTTTTTTTGGTATTATTTACCAATACTTTTCAGCGCATTATACCACGAAGCCAAAAAGCATTGCAAGTCGTTGTGCACAAAAAAAGCTTTCATAATCCAAGCTACTGTTTATCTTGTCATCACAGTTTGTGCGTGAGATTAACACATCATCTCCCCAAGCATAATCACACGACGGCTTGTTTATTTCCTGGCCTTTATCAGGGCAGTGGCATAAAATGGTTTTTTTTGGAGGGGGGTCGAGCAGGTAAGGTCACAGAAAGCTTGAAGGGTACTCTGGGCGGTAATGGAGTCTGTGGGGGCCACTCGGAGATGAAAGCCTCTTTCTTGATCCCAAACCTCCTTTGAAGGACAACATTCTAAAGGAAGGTTTCCTCTGGACCCAGAAGCATCAACTACCATCCGACCACTCCCGGCGAGCCCTTATCTCTTTAATGGGCCGCGAAACCCACCTCGCACTGTTGACCTCCAGCCTCCTTTTGTTTACAAGTCCATGCCAAAAGCTCTTTTCAAAACCAGAGGCATCAAATACGGGAAACTGGAGGTGACACCCTTTAGAAAGTCCGAAATTAACTCCAGGCTTGTCGGCGGGGACAAACTTAACCAACAGCACTCTAGTAAGGTGAAGTTTACAGGGATAAAACTTTGGCCTCCAAAAAAATATTGAAGCTACTGTCAAAACAGTCATGTCGATGTGTGGGATTTGTGGTGACCTGCCAATGTAATCCCAGTATGGATTGTAACGGCTGGATTATTGACAGATTCGCAGCTTCATTGGTCATTTCGGGACGGCTTCAATGACCCCGAGTTATGGCTCGTGACAACCCCCATCAGATCACAGAAAAATCGGCCGTTAAACCAGTTTTACAGCTCTGGCTGTAAAAAAAAAGTTGGACTAATTGGAAAAAAGCTTCTAGGTATAAATCAGGGCCCGTAATATTCTTTTAACAGTTGTTCCAAGAAGGGTTGATGTGACCCAAGTCCATTCCCATTTGGTTTTAGAACCCAATGGCTACCCTGGGGATATTCGCGGTTTGGACGACTCGCATGCTAATTATCCCAAGTCTGGACACCGACATGTTTTCGCAAATTCAATCCAAGACCCACAATAATTATATCAGCCTCACTGTCAAGTTCAACAACTCTCCCCATTCAAACTTTTAACTAAATGCAACACTTTGTGTGATTGCATGCAAAACCATATTATTGATGGCAATTTTTTTTACATTGCGGTTACGTCCACTCATTCCTGGAATATTATTGGTTCAATCCGCGGTAATTGGTTGGGATAATTGGCAGTACTGGAATCCATAGCACATGTTCGGACTGGACAGGTAATCAAAAAATGACTAAAAAAGTGCGCACATGCTGCGTATAGAAACTTCGCTCACGTTTTCACTTACTAAAAATATCTTATTCGCAAAACCTGCAGTATATAGCACTGCTTTATATAGCATTGAAAAGTCGAATCCGCTGAAGCAGCAACGGCGCATTTTCGCGAGTGCTTGTCGAGCTTAATACCATGCCAGGAGAGCAATTGAAAATGAAGTACACTCTGAGCCACGATGACAACTATATTGCACACAAAAAAAATTATATTATAACATCTCCCATCGGTGGCCGAACTTATGGAATTATTTTCTCCTGAAGTATAATATTTCAGTTAATTCCGTCCCTTCGTGGGCTTGTATAAGCCGCTCAAAAATGAATGGAGAAGTAATCTTTGAAGCACTGGGAGTTGGCCTGGCGCGGCTTTAAATTTCCCTAGAGCACAGGTAGGATCGGTTACCGATGACGAACGGTACTATTCATCGCACCGAATAAAAAAAGATTTATCGTTGGTCCACTCTAGATATATGCCTCTGGGATGCTGCGTTGTAAATCAAGAGTCCTGGTGCGTGAAATGCTCCTAACTGCGACGAATTTTTTTTCCTTTCCGGTTCGTTGCTCTAAATAAATTATTTCGCAAACCAAACCAGGCAGTCGCGAGCAAAAGTTAACTAAACTGTAACCTGATGTAGAGAAATGTGATCACGCAATAAATTTGGCAACATCATTACATTAATCATGCTAATTCCTGCGATCAAGTGGCTTGCAACAGTGTATATAGTCCACGCCTCATTTTCCATCGTGTCCTGCTGATGCTGTCCATCATGATTTAGCAAGCAGATATGCTGAAAAATAATTGGCTCCCTAATTTATTTTACCTGCACTGACTGACGATTATGTAAAGAGGAATAATGTAAGGGATAATAAAGTACTGCCAGGAAACTGATTTAATTGCCTGGTTTATTCTAAGAAAAAATTGTTGCACAAGTTTTAACCAGTAATGTTAACAATTTTGCATAACTGAGATTGTCCCTGGGTTCGAGCAACTTGTGGCTTTTATAACCCCAAATTTTCTCATGGACTAAGTTCGATATTATCAGGTCCTAATACTAATTAGGTCTTACCACACAGTGCAATAAATGACACCAAAATATGCAATCCTGGTTAACCTGCTCTAAAAAGAACACGTCACATATTAAGGCAATTAAAAAAATTATTGACCACCATTTGGCTTTTAACCGACCAATCATTTTGAGGCCGTAAGTTGTACTAGTGCCCATTTAAACATGATTCTGACCCAGTTATTTTAAAAGCGAGCATTAACTCCCATTCTAAATTTATACCCCGGTTTTTCATGCCCACTCAATCCGGACATGGCGTTATCTCTTCGGACGGTCCATTTACCAAAACTGAGAGCCCCAATCCCGATTGATCAGAATTGAACACGAAGCATAAGCGCTGGTTATCTGGCGGCGTCCCGGATAATATTATCCTGATCCCTAGCAGCAGGGTCCAATGGGTTTTAAAAAAAAATCCGGGAGAGAGACGCGAGGGCTAATAGTTACCCCCGGATCCCCAAAACCGCGTTTAATTCCTTCGGGGGAAACTGGTGCAAATGGAAGCTGTCGAATCCGAATGCTGGGGACCCATTTCAAGCTCTAAGTCCGGGCCGATCTTTTGGGGATCAGGGTTATTTTTTTTGTATGGTTGCCCCGACCTGATTTTGAAGGTTCAGATTGCTAGAGTGGACGATTCGGAGATATAAGTTCAGGACGACTTCCCGTGTGAGTCGCCCAATTATATTTAAAGCTCTTTCAGCGTTTCAGGTCCCTATAATATATTTATCTCTGGAGTGTTGGCACTGAAAAGACGTCAAAACTTCCAACATCGTCTGGGGCATGGCATTGCAAAGGAGTGAAACAACATGCACAGCGCGTTTGAAATAGCTCCTGAGACTACACTTTGAAAAACGGGGAGATTGTAGTACTGTAGGAGTGAAATGTTTGTTCTAATCCGACGAGTGGGGCACAAAAGCAACTGCTGAGATAATGAGCCCCCGCACTTCTCAACTATTTTCATTAATTTGAGGCATTTTTTTTTCTCTAGCTAAAAAGCGAATTCTCTTCGAGTCCCCCCCCCCCCCCNTGAAGAAGTTGAAGAGCGTTGGGTTTAGTGCTCCAAGGCAGCCACTCTACATTCTCCTGCGGCGCTGCCGTAGGGAAGTGGAATTTCCAATTACTGGGAAGTAGGATCCAGCAGCCCTTGCAACGGATGGAATGGAATGGACTGGGCCTTGAAAACTACAGATAGAACCATCCCTTATAAACCACACCCCTCAAAAAGTCATGCCTTCTCCAAAAAAAAAATTCGATCGTCTCCATGAGAAAACGCCCCCCCATTGTACGTTTTTCCGCCTCCATTGAAGCCCGGAAAATCTCCTGCTGACTTGGCTCAATCTCGACACCGGAAGCTCATTGTATGTAATGAATACGTCAGCATGTGTATAGCAAAGCTGCGATGACATGTACGATATTAATCATCAAAAGTCGCTTCCCTCCAATAACTCATATGGAAGAATAGACGCGCTCTAATAATATTTCCAGGTTCCGAAGCCAGCGAAAGGGCTCTTGGGATGTAACAACAAATGACTACATAATCGATGGGTAGAGTGCCGCACTGCAACCTCATGTGGGGGACCAAGGCCTCCCCCCTCGAGGCACTAGACAATTTGTGTCCGTGATTTATTGCCTGCTAATGAGGCTGTAAGTACATGTGCCCTGAAACCACCTTTCGCCATTATCTTTCATATAACCGCGGAGAGAGGCCCGAGGTATTTGCCACTTTATTTCCGTTCGCACCGAGCGAGGAAAACCAAATTAACTCTGCCAGATTNCCCCCCCCCCTCATCGTCACTTTTTTTTTAACAAAATAATCTGAGGGACGAAAAGTTACAATTTACACAAAGTTTCAGGTTTGAAAACTTTCCGGGCAGGGAAAAGCGCTCTGTATGCATAGGAGCTGACGACGCCAGTTACCTCTCTCAGTCGCGCCTCGTCTTTGCTCATTTCTCGTCACATTCTAATCCAATCCACACCGCCATGGCTCATCAGCCTGCGTAATAATTAGAGCAGAGTCCACTAGCTTGATAGCACCTGCGCAATAGTCCAAAGATTGTTACGAATGGACCAGCAACAGTGCATTTGCCATCAGCCTGTTTGCGCAACAATATGGCGGATATAAAGTGAAAAAATAGTACACTTTCTAATCTCTCCGGCGCTCTAATTAAAATTCGACCTATATCACATGCTTGTTCAATTACCACCAGCCAAGCGCACACATCACAGCTCATTTCGCAGCACAACCCAAGTAAATGTTATCATAACCATCTAATAGCACAAACATTATTTTTCTAGGGGGGAGGAACTGAAACTACTCAGTTAATTGTTGTGTTTTATGCAGTGCACGAAGGTTCACTTACAATAGTTTAAATCGACAATTTTTATTCGTAACCTTATCCAGATAGACGGACAGGTTTAGAGTGATTGGAGTGCACACACGAGTTGCAGCAAACGGTTCCGCAGCATCACACCCCAAATTTATACAGTGGGGGGGCCAACTTAGCATCCCAGGCATGCTGGCCACAGTTGCGTAAAACAGCCCCTAACTTCCATACCATTCCAGGTTCTGCATCAGACCACGGGGGCACGCCTCGGGGACCATTTGTAATTAATAACCGTCGTTTTCGAGGGGGAGGTTTGTGCGAGCTCGACAACCGCGTTGCATAACCCTGGAAAACCGGGGTACTATAGTTGCGACAAGAGTGAAAAACCCTGGGTTGATTTTAAATCGAGTGAGAAAAGTTTGGCAAGTGCATTTTGATGTGAAAGTTATCCTCATTTCGGACAAGGAGCACACAATTACTTTATGAGATTGGAAGGGGAAAAGGGCTTCTTTTTGTTCGGCTAACTTTTAAATTAGTCATCTTTCGACTTTCTTGCAAGCCCGGAGACCGATCTTCTGCACCTTATTAAATACTAAAAAGATGGGGTTTGCGCTCTGTCTCCCTTCTGAAACTTTTATCCCCCCCAAAAAATGTGCAGTCGACATAAGGCACGCGGCACAGATTGGAGTGCCCATTAATGTCAATAGTTAATGGTGGCATTGCCTGAAAGGCATTGCACTTTAATTATTTTGTGTACTCTTCATTATTGATTGCATTTCGAACTGGTACAGAACTACAAAGTGATCCGTGACGCTACATTTTACATACAAAAATCTCGGATTAATTGTAGCCAACAATTGATGATCAACTTCAGTGTTGCAATTATTAACAGAGCCATCATAAAGTCAAATGCTGTGCTAGCATAAAAAGCCACATACTATCGCATTCAAATTAATGCAAGTTGATCCCTCACACGTATATAAAATGGGGACCTCCAATTTCCACAGCTTCACATGCAAAATATGGGTCGGATCAACGCACTTTTCCGGCCATTGGCGTTTCCCAGATTATTTGGCCAAAAAAAAAATTTGCTGGTCCGGATAATGTTGATCTTACGAATCAGTAACGAGAGTTGGAACCACATTGCAAAAACCGAATTATACGGCCTGGGCTAGTCGGAGCGGAAAAGTCTCTCCTTTCCATGTCGCGCAATGACTGTGTGCTAATTTTGTGTAGTGCACAACAAGCGTGTCCGGCAGCCCAGGGATTTTCGTCGAGGTGCTAATGCCCCTGCATTGTCCGCGGCTTTGTCACCGGCCAATGAAATTATAACGGCAACGCGGCTAAACAAGTCGCGAACCTCTCTCGCACAAAACCCCCACCGGCCACTTATTAACTTTTGACGAATTGCATATATTTTTTACAAAAAAAAAACGCTGCTGACTCGTCCAATGCTGCAGAAAAATTGGACACAAACATCAGCAACTGTAAAAAAGGCAGGAATGTTTATTTTATGAGAATTGCTTTTAAACTACACACGACAGGTTTAATTTTTTGCTGGTCATTCCCTGCCATTTGCTCTGCCAGTCCTCTCAGGATTTAAACCAACCCACGAAAAGCAATTCCGTCGTCAACTGCTGGTCCACCCGAATCTGCAAAGCATGTGAATTCATCAGGGGTTGTCCCCTCGTCCGCATTCTGAAGTCCTTCGCTGCCTTTAATTGTCTGTCTTTGTGGTCCGAACAGACGTCCATTAAATTGGGGGTAGAGCTATAGGAGTAGCAGCCAAGTCCACTGGTCTGTGTGAGGTTCTTTCTCTCTCTGACCGAACGAAGCAATCAAGAAACACAGGTGATGGCAGCCTCACAATGGTCTCTTCTCCGTCGGATTGAACCGGACCAATTATTTCCACTCGGAAATCACCAACTGGATCGATTCTTAGTGTATAAGCACACATGCGAGAAATACTCTGAATCCTGTCTTGCAAAATTAATTGCACATCATCATCATCGACATATTTCCCTATACAAAGGGTGGTCAGCGAATAACGATAAATTTAAATTGCACAATAGGTTTAAATTCAACCAATTGATTAAAATACAAGCGCAGCAGTGACAATATCGCTGCTATTCAATATTAGGCCCAAAACTGCTGATCAAGCGCTGAACCAACATCGACCGAATTGTGTTGATAACACATATTCCATGCAGAAATTGTGCAAATATTTACGCCGCATTCACACAAAGCCGTTGCTCCGAAAACAGCAGCGCAGGCCCTTCAGTCCCCCACCCCAAAAGGGCAGTTTATGCGGAACTATTCACCAAAAAAAATATGGAAGGTTGGTAGGGGATGCTGTGTCCCTAAAGAATTTTCAGCGAGGTCCGGAAACCCTCATGAGAAATTAGTGTGTCGGTATCATCCATCTCTTTAATTCCATCTCGGCCATTCTGTCCTGGGAACACTTTTCTATGACCCGGTTTTTTTTCCTCTCCTAGTTTTTTTTCGTCATATTTATGCCTCCTACGCTATGGATTGGTGTTTTTCTCCTCCCCTTGAACTTTACCACCACGGAAAAATTTCCATATTGGAAGCTGTGAAAGAGACGGCTTCTTCCTCTTCTTCTTTTTTTTTTTGAAGCGACAAAAAGGACGGTGTGGTTGTAGAGAAAAAAAGAGAAGAAAAGAGGAAGGACTTTGACATCAATTATTCAACCTGGTTTTTTTTCCTTGTGTAAAAAAAAAGGGGGGGGGGGGTCGTTCATCAGGAACGGAAGCATGCCCGTGAGGACCGCAATCTGGGAAAATTCGATGTCCGTTGGGGAAAACTACTCCGAAGACAAACTGCAGGCTGGCAAATGGTTTTAGGATCAAGTTTAGACCGCTGACTTTGCATCATATTCTTCCCAAAAGACTCGAAATTGTAACAAACGGGCAACTTAATATCATCAGCTAATATGTTCAAAAGTAAATAAGCAGCTTAAGTGTATGAACTATGGCATTGCATTTGCATTTCGCACATCAATTTATTGCAATTGCGGCTACAATAATGCGCCCAGTGCAAGACCGCTGAATTTTTATGCCATTAAAACGACACATTTATAATAACAGTGAGTTTAGCGAAGGTGATTAATATTAGATCTGACCCGATGGTGCTTCGCGGTAATCGTGGCGTATTATCACTATTTGGTTGTGAAACCGCAATGTGACATCCATTTAGCAAATTGATGCAAGTGTAAACAATACAGCAGGGGGGCAGAGTGAACAATATGGTCGCATTTGTAGGTTTGAAATCGGGATGAAAAAAAAATATATGTGGGCGGGCTATTCATCAGAGCTGGCCCAATAATTATTATTTCAGTTTGATTCACTCGCCACTTTAAGCCTCTATTGTCCCTGTTAATGCCTGAGTCAACTGTTCTGTTATTCATATATTGTTGTCGAGTTCATACAACGGGATTTTGGAGCAGGTTGTGTGCAAAAGGCCCTCAGGACAAAACGCTTCATTTTTCTGGTTTTACACAATGGCAAACCAATTGTTAACATTTACCCAAGTTGGCATTGCTTTTGTTGGAAGCGACTTGAGAGCCAACTGGTGAGACGCTAAAGACGCTTTGGCCTCTGAGTGCCCAAGTTTCCGTCTGCCATAAAAACGGCCCACTCTCTCAGAGGATGTGACCACATGATCCCAGCAACAACACGATCTTTCCATCCACCCTACTGGATACTCCATCGCACCAGAGACCTTCGCCATTCTGACATGGAAACCGACGCAACTTGATACGTTATGCTCGATCAAATTTATTGCGGTCAGAGTGGCGGTTGAACATGATTCTCCCATCGAGGCAGGTATAGCCAAAAAGGGGGGGTGGTCGGTGGGGGGAGGATGATGGGAGTCTGGGGGGGTTGGGACCAGAGTAAAGTTAGTAGGTCGGAATCATTTTATTGACCGTCCCTGGAAACTGGATATATGTAGGACCCGAAGGGTAATCTCAGTCACCTTTTCGGTTCATTATATCCGCTGACATGCATACCCGGGCAGTTCACTATGCGCTGCGACATTCGCCATCATAAGCAGACTAAAAGGATTTGGAGAATGTTGAGTGATGACGGGTATGCACAGTAAATGCATCGTGGCCGTAGCGTCCGATGAGCATGAAGCAGCCAAATTGTGACAATAATGGTTGGGGGTTATAAGCGAGGCATCGTCGTCATTAGATATATGAAAAATTGACACAGACAAAAATTACTCTCCTTCGCTTCATTGCCAATCCTTCCTTCGCCATTTGTGGCAGCCTAGATGTCAAAGCAGGTGGCGATAGCACGTCGTCAACACCATAGCATGAAACACATGCCCTCCAGCAATGTACTAGGCGGCCATATCGATTCAAAACCAGAGCCTCAGGCCCTATATAACCCAATGCTGTATTATGATACACGCACATAGCGCACTAAATCGAGCGAGGACAATGCGCATACATTGCAGATATTAAGTTGGAAACAATGTTCTGCAGCTAGTTGGTAGGGCAGACAATCCGTGACTTGGACAGTACACCACCCTGTACAGAACGACCAGAGAGAGTGTGTGTGCTGGGAGAGGGAAGAGAAGGAAATAACACCAAATATGGCGAGAGATGGAGGAAAGTGGGTATCAAAGGGTGAACAATGGAGGAGGGGAGAGGATGGGGGAGGATATAATGGAATAGGCAGAGAGGGAAATTGGAAAGGGGGGGGGGAGGAGGATCAAAGGGACGCAAAGAGGGAGGCATAGAAACCGCCTTTACATGCTCTTGTCTTCGCAGCAGGAGACTATTGTCCTGTGCGCCCTTTCCAACTTTCATGACTAAAACTTTTAAACAAAAGGTCACTCCAACACGCAGCGATTGCTATAGACAAAAAATGCAGAATATTGTTATCGATCATGTAGCTGCTACTTTATGTTCTCTCCGTGTTCGTGCGGATTCTCTTATTAGCATCTGGGTCCATAGCAGCCGATTGAAGCCGATTGAGAGACAGGTGAGTGGCCGAATGTCCCCAGGTGATTTACCTAAATAACAAGGCGGACATGACGTTAATGGGCTCGGCTCGGGTTACGCGCGGAGTCCGATACTGTAGAGGCGGTTGTGGACACAAAGGCTTCTCTGGGGGCCCTCCAGCAGCCGGGCTAACAGGAACAATCCTTCTTAGCCGCAGGTCTCTCCAGGTACACAATAACAAGAGCAGTCTGCGGACACTGCCCCTGTATATATAACGTTGCATAACAGACGGAACCCGCCAAGGAAGATCCTGTTTCGGATGTGGTTCCTCCTGCTGGCCAAGATTAGCCTCATTAAACACCATCTCTGTGCTATTCCATTTGCTTAAATGGCCAGGCTGCCTACAGCTTTTTGTAGGAAAACTTGACTCCCAGGAAAGGGCGTGTGTATTTTTTGGGGGGAAGTATGTACAAGACGGGTGGGCCAAGTTAAACAAAGGCTGGAAAGAGTAAAGATGTCGACGTCACTTGAAGGGAAGAGTAACTCATTCCTGTCAATCGCATGTCTCCATATCTGGATGATCCGACAGTGTGCTAAAAATCATCGCATGCCAGATTTTACGGAATGATATCATTTTTCACAAATGAAAATAATCTGCAAAATTATGCAGCTGTCTCTAATATTCAGTTCTTTTAAACCGAAAGAAAACTCTGATATTTTTAGTATAATCCTTCCGCTTCTTTTTTTATGAAGATATTACTTTACACTTTTCGCTTGGTAATCCTTTTCGCCCAGAATACTGAAAACGACGCGTCTGAACAGATAATTATTACGTTCCTCCCTCCATAAGCTCCTTTTCATCGCAGATTTAAATTTTCCGGCCGTATCACGTAACATCAGGAGTTTCACCCCCTCCTCCCAATGCATAACATTATTATAGGCGCTCCCCAACTTTATCTTTCAACACAAGTTAGCAAAGTTCCCCCCACAACGCGGTAAAGTCCATTAATAGAGGAGGATATAGGTTTTTGCAATCTATTCTACGCCGCCAGGAGATCCAAGCAAGCCATGCACACACTATATAAAAAAAAGTGAGAGGCTAATATGTGAAATAAGTGTTTCAACACGCTCCTGTAACCCACATGCAGCTGCTGATGTCACATTCAGGGCGATTTATGAGTTTGGACGCATATGAAGAACTTTGCAACAGGCTAATCCGCGTAATTAGTTTGGGTTTGGGAAGGGGGGGGGAGTGCAGGAATAATGAAGTGTATGGGCTTCCATGCTATGGGTTGATGGAAGAAAAGCAAGGCCAGTGTAGTGTTCCTCCAGCCTCAGGAAGATACAGGGTCCGATGCAAGCAACTTGTTATGCCAACCTCGGTCCATTAAAACCAAGGCCTTGTTAAAACCGAGGCCAGTCCACTGCTGTAATCGAGGGTTTAATTAGGCGGAGGGCATGTTCATTAAGAGGGCTTGAAGAGTTCGATCAGGGCCATTCGATAAAAGGTCACTATTCCTGAGGAAATCTTATTATTTGGAAAAGGCTCATTATTGGGCGGGGTATATATATTTTTTTCAATCGGTCTAGTTGCTAACGAACTGTGGGATGAGTGGTGGGAAGAAAGGAATTGGAGGAAAAAATTAACGATCGAACAGACGAATTTGTACTTGGGTTTTTCTCAGCTCTAATTAGATTCGCTGGGGGTAATTTAATATTGCTGAAATATCGGTCGGAAATCCTAGTTTTTTGTTCCGCAATTTTTTTTGCCATACTATGGATTTCAACAGCGATGGACGGATGTAAAAAAAATGTAATTTTCTCATTGCTGTAAGCTGCATACTGTAAAGCCTTTTGCAGCTTTCCTCAACCGACTTTTTGATCCTCCTTTTGAACACCTTATATCGAACGCAATGCGACCTTTAATTTGGAAAATGGTTTACGCGAAGAAAAGGTTCACTGCATCAAAAGGAATCTCTAATACTCCATAATGCACCTTCTGTATATTGCAAACAGCTGCGGAAGTTCTGTTACTGGCTTGTGATTTGAAAACTGTGGAATAAATATGTTTATGATATCCTTTAATCAAACAGGCAGGTTTTTGGACTCCCTCAGTTGAAACAAGCTGAACTTTTCAGGTTCTGGCGCCAACTTGGCCGTCCTTTCCCTCACCGTTTCCAATCCCCGCGATAAATAATTCAATAGTGAGCGTCTTCATCTTGCCCGCGGTAGGAAATTATAGAAGGCTGAGCAAAGTGGGAATCAAGAGGAAGGCGAGTCACATTCCTCAAGGCCTTCTACCAACTACTACTACTACTCTCTACTACTCCCCCGCAAAAGCACTCAGCCCTAGATCGATGGAAACTTGCTTGAGACATCTCCCAAAAACTGTTCAGCCTCACCATCAAACCGACAACCATCTCTGCTTCTCTCCTCGACCTTTTTTTTTTTCTTCTTCTTCCCCTCCCCTTCGAAACCGAGGCACAGAGTGATTAAAGGCACACTTGGAAAGAGAAGGAGAGGAAATATGGGTAGGGCTTTGGTCCCTTACCTTTCACTGCACTCAGCTGGTTGCCGACCATCTGCTTGGCGATGAAAGCCGCCATTGTGGTTCCCCTTTACGCTTCACTCAAGTAATGCGACACCAATTCACAAAGGCGATGCTGTCTGCAATCAAGGAGAAAAGGGGGCTGGTAAATGATGAAATCCCAACCAACGGGATTCCCAAGATTACTCATGGGATTTACCCATAATTGGACGGTATTATGCAATAATGTGTCAACCCACAAAAAATGCCATGAACCTATACCCGTCATTCAGTTAGAATCAATCTGACGAAATCTGCCATATTTGACCGAGGACACTGATTTAATTTCGCAGGCCCTTTATCTCAAAACTGTTCTCATGTGGGTTGACTCATTATTATAACACCGTCCAATTGTACGTCAAAAAAGTTGTGGACAAACGTGTCATGTCTACAACCAACAAAATGAGTAACGAGAAAAAAACAATCGTTCGCCGCACTACACAAAAAAGTTAATAGAGTGCAACTGCGACTCCATTTTTCTTTTTCAATTTCCCCGCCCTTTGTTTTCCTGCATTTGAGGCACCCCGGAGAGCAATTTAAACATTACAGTCATTAGCCATAACTTGGGTCTCCCAATGAAACAATTGGGCCCGCAGCTGAAATAAGCCTCCCAAACATGTCTGACGTGCAAGGAGTCACGCACTGCTCCGAAAATGAAGCTTTGATGCCACCAACCTCCCTGCCAGTAATTATTCTCTTCAACGAGGGTATGGCCACGCCTGACGCGGATTCGGAGTAAATAATGTAACACGTTGCGTATAACGATTAATTTGGGGGCAACACCGTTGCCAAATTGAATTCAGAAAGTGGCACGGAGACTGGTTCAGAATCGGAGGCCTGATTATTAGTTGATCCCATGTCATGAACAAAACCGTCACTTCCTTGTTAACTCTGAGCTAAAATGCTGATTTGTACTGAGCCTGCAGTTCACTCCATATTTTCATCCTGAACTTGACGCAACCCAAGCGCCTCTCTTGTTCAACCCGAAGTCTACATTACAGGGGGCTTATTTCCACCACATTCAAAAAAGCATTTTCCTCCATTTTTATCATGTGTTAAGAGAGAGAGAGTCGGGGACATCTGAAGGAGAGAGAGAGTCTTTGCGGATATTACGGAGGTTAGCAGCGAGTCTAAGGGGTATGATTTAGTGTGGAGCAGGCCTGCGGGGTTATTGCAGTCAGTTGTGCTTCATTGGCGGCAGTAAAATGTCGAGGGTGCTTTAAGGCACGATGGGAAATAGGGGTTGGAAGGAGAGGGGGAGGGGGGATGCATTTTCCAGAGTGCTCTTTCCTGTACGTGCAGTCCTCCTGAATGGAACTCCGGATTGCCTGGCTTGAAAGGAACCGTATAAAGAAGGCCTCATCATCAAGCAAGCTCAATCTGTCCGGATAATAAGCCGTGTAAACCAGTCGTTGCTAGTGTCTAAACAGTGAGCTATTTTTTTCATCACTTACATTGCTAGTGTGCAATGAGCCAATTAGTTGGTCACTCAAGTGTCAGATAGGTACACACTAAAAGTCAAACCCTCCTGCAACTGTTTGCAGTATTAATTATGTACAATGCAATGAGCGACTCGAGGGGATCGCTTTTTTTTACTGACATGAAATGCATCCGGTGTACGTTAAAATGGCGGATAAATATTTCAGAGAGTTTAAATCGCGAAGAAAAAAGAGCGTTTGAATCCTCTTTTGGCATGAAGTTATACCCTGCCTGAAATGATGTAGAAGAGAGTGGTCAGAGGTCGGCTTACCGTTCTCAGTTGCATTAGTTAGAGAATATTCCCCGGGTTTTGGACGGTTTTCCCCACGATTTCCATCTCATGGACTTATTTCATAATTAATTATGCCCGGGGTTGGAGAGCAGGGCTTCCTCGGTCCTCCTCCAGGGAGAGGAAAACAACAAGTCCGAGAGGACCGGATGCGAATTTCAAAGCGGGGGGCCTGTTCGGATGGTATGGTAGTATCCCCGCTGTCGAAACAAAGCCCGTCTACTTAATCAGCAAGAAACTTTGGGACCTCACCTCAACCCAGATTCAGCTAAAGCCCCAGGCTAACTATAACAGACACAAAACTGGCATAAGAAAGAGTTGAATTAACTGAAAGCAACACATAATCTCTGAATCTTATCATATTTATCCTAATATGCTTATTCTCTCCGTCGGATGTTTGTCCGGCCTGATAGTATCGCTATCTCTCGCAGGGTGGCAGTGTGCAGAGTGAGTGAGCGCCATCTATGCGTAAAGAATAGAACTGCGTGGTAAATCTGCGGGCTATTTCAGTACTGATTTTAAACAGGTTCATTAGTTAACTTTAATGTGCAGCTTAGCGAGATTCCAGGATTGGTTCTGTTCTACTCAACCGCCTCATTTTCCCTTCAAAAAAAAACGGCCTGAAGGATTCAAGTCGTAAAGTGCTCTTGCTTCCGATTTTCTTCCCCCTTTTATCCGACTTTGAAAGTGGAAGCCATATTCCGTATCTTTTTTTCTCTTCCAGTTGGTGATGACCAAGGAGAGAAAGATAGAGAGACAGAAAAAAAGAGATCGACGCTCCCGGAACTAATTGGCAGCTCTACCTTCAGAAAATGACAGAGGAAGCCCTTTGATGGGCAGGGCGGGGCTCTTTTTTTTCCCCCTGGATGGAATGGATTCTCTCCATTCCATCCCAGAAGCGGAGGAAGAACTGACTGCAAAAATCTACGATAAAAGAGGATGATTCTGCTCTTTTCTGGCTGGAAATGAACTCTGGGTGGTGCTGCATTGCGCTATTTCCAACATTTAACAGGTTGTTTAACTTAAACGGGCGGTTATGTTCGTAATCAACAGATTATAATCACACCGACTTGCTTGGTGGGAAGGTTTGGGATTCTTAATTAGTACAAATAGATAGACTCGATAGGTTTGAATTGATTTGGGCCGTCAATCACTCGGGTTTAAGGCGCGGTTCTAGGCTTTATAAGGAACGAGTTGTGTAATCGGGGAAGGCATTTTGATTTTGTGATCCTTTGGGGCGTTTCCGACGACTTTTACTGCACGTTTGGGGGAAGGGAGTAATGCTGGGTGTTAAAATGTAGGGGCTAATTAGATAAGCACTATAAATGTTGATCAGATTCTTACATTGTGTCCTAACCAGTTACGGTGTCGTTTAAAAGACGTCGGTGTCGCTTTTGTGAGAGACAAACTAATGGCCTTATTTGCGCTAATCAAGAGGGGCATTCTTCTCTAATTTATGTTCACACAAACCTGCTAGTGTATGTCACTTAAACATTACGATTAGCCCATTTTTTTCGGCAAACTTTTGTCAGCTCAGTTTGGGCCACATCTGATGATGAACGATATGACGTCATGCACATTCTTCATAAATCTGCTGAATCTGCGGCTTAATTACTGTTTATTAACTCGGCCGACAAACTTTTGAAAATTAATTATTGGATATCGCATGAGGCAGGTTCGTTGCCTCTTGAAGGATCTTATACTTTCCTAACTTCCTAATTGCTGATGAATTTTTTATTTTGCAGGAAAACGGGAGAATCCCGAGAAAATCTTCGCGTTTACAGAGAGAGAGAAAAAAAATTGAAAATGTTGCTTCACTTGACTTGCGTCGTCGGTCACGTCAGTTAATCTGTACAAAAAGAAGGTGGAATTTGACTCAGATTAGACGCCTATTAAGTTATACAACCTCTCTGAGCAGTAAAAGTAGGTGTGTCTATATGTCTTCGTGTGGCTTAATTTCTGCGCAAGCCGAGATTACAAACATGCAGTTTCTGTACCTCAAAGAGACTGTACGGCACGTGCTGGTTTTCACGCGGAGAGAGCTCCAAAAACGTAATTCCACCAAGAAAAAAAGTGGGTCCTCTCCAACTCTTTTGTTGGTCTAACATTCTCACAAAAAAAAAAGTTTGGTGGAGGGCTTTCTATTGTGGCCAGTAGTGTTTCTGCTTTGCTAATGGCGTCGGTCTCCTTTGTCATGTTGGGCCAGAAAGAAAAATATATTACAGTCTCTATCCTGAAAAGCAAACACAAAGCGACCTTACTTGGGGCATAATATTGGGACCTCTCTCCTCCTTCATATTCCCAGATATTATTTGGTCATTTACATAGCTTTTACTGCTCATGGGAGGTCCCACCTCCATATAGCTTCCCCCACCATTGTGTTGTGGACCCCCGTTTTCCAACATTGGACCCATCAAGCCCCGGTTTATGGTTTCTCCCTTAGGGATATCTCACCTGTAAACAAGATGGCGGAGGAAAATTGGTTTAAAGGCAAAATAGTGGTCGTTAATTTTTTTAAGAGGCAAAAAAATCGTAAATGAGTCTTGTCTTTTAATTTGCAGCAATATTTTAATGCCAACAGCAGGTCCAGAAGCCATTTAAAAAAAAATTATAAACTTGATAAAGAGACTGAATCGGAGACGAAGGAACGGGTATTGTCACCCGAAACCCGCAGCTTTGAAATCTCCACGAAACCGCCAGATATGGTAATATAATTTTCCACGAGCACCCTTGAAATTATCGGGAAGCGAGTTTCGGCTTGAATGGAGGCAATGCGACGTAGGATATAGCATTTTGGTGGGGGGCTTGAAGGAGGAAGTAAAACGATGGGGGAGAATGTGTGTCGGATTTATCTGGCCTCGCTTCGATTAAAACTTGGTTATTCAAAGACCGCAAATGCAAAACCGCGTGAAGGATAATGTACTTGGAACCAACTTATTAAGTGAGCTGATTTTTTAAAAAACGCCCCCGACCTGAATGTTCAAGCACCTCTAAAGCCTCTTAATACACTACACTTCAGCTATTTAGTTGTCCGAAAAAAAATATTCGACACCGCTTAAATTTTTACCAAATTATTACTTCAGTAGGAACCGGCTGTGTATTAAATCGAGTAGTTCGGTAAGCTTTGGACCAACAAGAGCACTTCTTGTCTCTGTGTGTGTTTTTTTTGCGGTCTCCTCGATGGAACAGACCACCGTAATAATCGCATCGAACTGAAGAGGGTTTTTCGAGTGTTTCGCGGCTCCTACTCGGGCCTCCCAAAATATATATATCAGCAGCCCTGTACCGTATTATATATAGAGTTTGCAGCAGAGTCAAGGAGACCCCCGGGTGAACGGATGCGTGACTTTGGCCTGGGGATTCCCCGGTTTCCATTATTTCCTTTCCGGCAAACACACGGGGCAGATATAGCGGCAATAAAACTTCATCACCGGATTCCATTGCGGGGTTTGAAACGAGCCACGTGGCACTCAAAAATAAATGAAGAGGTCGCAGGATGGAGAGAGGTAAAAAAAAAACTGGGAGTTAACGGTATGTCGTATATGCCCTCCGGATATTAACCTGGCGCGAATGGCATTGCTCCTTCATTTATAATTCACGGATCCAAAATTGAATAGAGAGTAGAAATTAATACAACCCTTTCGAAGCTTCAAGAATTTTTTTCCCCCGCATCTTATGTACTACACATGTATTAATTACATTCAATTATTCAGTTGATCGTTCCAAAAGCGACTTTCAATTATTTTACATAATTTATTTGACAACTACAGTAAATCTGTCGTTTCCGCAATAAAAGTGCAGTACTACTAAAATATTCAGTTGTGCGCACATCATTTTGAGTTCAAAGCTGAAATTGCATTAAGCAGTTTGTTTCAATACATACTCTAATCGCTGTACATTTATTTAAAAAAAAAACATTTAGTGCGTATGATTGTAGCTATAGCCCTAAATGCTGAAAATTTAATAACAGGACTCCCTAGCGGCCCGGTATAATATTTTGGATTTCGTAAAGTTAATAATCGCTCCGAATGCGCGGTTCGGATTGTTAAATTTCCATTATGGATTAATTTTCCGCGCAAATTGGTTCCAGTAAGCAAGCGTTTGTTCAATGTTAATACAGTATAAAGCGGGCATATTGCGCTACTAATATCCTATCACATCTAAAGTCTGCTGTAGCATAACATTGTTGTTAAATATTTTAACACCTGACCAGGATAGTAAATTGATGCCAGCAGTTTCCCATCCGAAGGGGAAGCTAATTATTTTAGTAATTAGGTTGCACTGGAGTTTACGACGTGTAGGAATTACGGAGGGGGGGAAGCTTAGAAGTGATAAATAAGCTGCCTCTTCCAAGATAAAGTTGCAACCTTATTATTAGGTACACAATTCCATGATGATGTTTACCAGGATCATCATTAATATGACAACATTGGGTAAGCTTGATGGTGTAGCAAATGAGCAAAGTTACGTCATTTTACAATAAGACTAGTTCCTCCTCATATCCACCAGAGGCGCTGCCTTTCCCATTGCGCAGGCGCAGAATGGGGGCCAATAGGTCATACAACGAAGGATATTTTTAATATTATGCTCTGATGGTGGCGTAGGCAGGGGGGGGGGCCCGGCCCCCCCCCCC
>KZ538027.1:0-110848 GCA_000934665.2 Catajapyx aquilonaris
TTTCCTTGAAATGGCGATATTTTGTACTGCTGTCCTTTTACAACTTCCCTGGGTTAATTACACCATTGTAAAATTCAATCGTTATAAGTAAAAGACGTAATAAATTGGTATGTATCACACAATGCTGTACGAGTTCTGCTCATTACAAACCGACATGTATAGTGACGCCCATCGCCACAATAGGATGAGCACTACATGTCGGATTTGCATAATTATCTGATCCCACACTGGTCAGACCCACCTTCCTGGTCATTGTAGGAGAATAATGGCTCAAATATAACCAACCCTGCTTAATTGGGAAGTACATGAGCACAGCTGAGTATGAGCACAGTGCCCATTATTCGCCTTACAAACACTGCGGTATTGATGGTGTCTCTTTTTCTTGTATTGGAAACACCGCAGTGGTTAAGGTAAATTTTAACGTAAACTTAAATGTCATTAAGAGGTAGGTCTACTTAACTGCTGGTCATTCTTTTGTAAGATGTTATTTTCACAATTTTTTCGCATTCCTCCCTGACCTTACCTCATGAAATATTAGTGGCTGAAAAAATCCCTGTCATTTCTTTGGCGGGGACAATATCACACGCCAAGTTTTATAACAATCCAAAAAAAAATGAGGATGGACATTTGACTTTTATTTGAATGAAATCGCTGCGCACGAATGTCAACTCAATTTACATCACACTGACCTCTCTGTACACGCATAACCAATCCAGAAAATGACAGTAATTTGCTTTTGACCTATTATTTTTCTCTGTCCACAACAGATATATGTCCACAACGCGACGTCAAAGGTTGAATGTTATAAAACTCATTTGTCTACATCCCAAAACTAATGTATTCTTATAGGACACATGCAGTACACATCATTATGGAGGAATAGCAACGGATTTTTTTTTTTTTTACCAGTTTTGTTCACTACACTTGTATAAGCCGCCATCGAGATAGAGATCAAGCAACATTTTATTAAGCAATACAAAGTAAACTTATTTGCATATGACGTGGTCACGATTCGCTACCAACATCCTGGCCACTATTATTTGAACCACCTTTTTTCCACGCAGAAAACCGGAATTGTTAAATAGCACCCAAGTACATTTCCACTGACTTAGTACTTTGGAAAGTGCACAGACAGCATGGTGGGAAAAGTACTATTTCTCGCGCCGATTTACCTCGCGTTTTTCCTCACTTTCCCAAAGGTACGACACTTATTATTGTGAGGCTACAAAATATGCCTATACATAATATACTTGTTTCATGCCTTTCAATCAGGATGTCAAGTCTGGTGGCGAATGTGAGTTTGAGTCTCCGGAGCTGCTGCAATTTGTAGGACACGTGAAGGAATGTTTGGATGAATACCCTAAAAATTTACTGGTAATAAGTACATGTCAAAAAAGGTTGTTAAGAATATTTACAGTACGGTCTGTGTACCCTTCCAGTGCTGGCTGCAATGCTTCATGCAGAAGATAGAAGTGGTAAGATTACGTGGCTGGTTAGTGTCATTGCGGCAAATACTAACAATGTCATTTTCACAGGTGAGCAAGTCAGGTGTGGTAGACTTGGGCAAGATGGATGAACTGCTGGCTGCTATGCCGGATGGAAACCTGAAATCCGTTTTAACTACAGCGAAAGGAAAGTGCCTCGTAGGAAGTAAGTTATAAGCATTGTGTCCTGGCAGAATACTGTACAAAATAATCATCTAAATGTGAATATTTTCAATGTCAACAGTTGAGAAATTTGACGTCACACTTGACAAATGCGCAGGATTCAGAACGGTTGGAATTTGCATGACTGTATTGCTGCAAAAGGTACGCTGTTATATATAAAATTGGGTGAAATTATGCAACTACGATAATTGCCTGCATTTTTTCCCCCAATCAGGAGTGCTCCAATTTCGTCACTTTCGTGAAGGAATATGCGGCACAAGTGAAATCTGCTTGAGCCTTTTGAGCATAGGACACGCACAGCATGCTGCACCTGTGAAACCCACATTGCAATCACATCGTAATAAATAATCAGGACCGCGATTCTTATCATTTTGGTAACTATTATTTTATAGTACATAAATCCCTGCATCAAATCCTCCCAGCCAGATTCTGAAGCTAGGGGGAACGAGCACATAAAAAAAAGGCGCCACGACACACATACCAAACAATTGCAAACTCAGTACACATTTTTATTTTGTGTTACAAATCAAAACACTAGAATTATAGGCTTATAGACGTCCACTTTGGTTTCAGCTGCTGCTTCATTCCACCTCAGTTTCTGCTTGGTTTATTAACCTCTTGTACCCAACTTATTACATTTGTGGCTGCACTTGTGGCTACACATGGATGTCCGACTTGCAAAAGGTTTGGTTTTTGAGAAAATAAATCCGAAACGTAAACTCCATCTGGCCCACTACCAACCGTGCTGTCTCCTCCTCCGCTCATGTCTCCTGCAAATCTTGCAAGCTACTACATTTTACGGACAATTCCATGTTCAAACCCACAGTTAACCAGAAAATATTAAGAAGCAATAAGAATGCAAATCAAATTCCCAAAACAATGTACTGTACATACTGTACTATGGCAAAGGTAGACACTCGACGAGCAATATTTTCTCACACTAAATGATTGATTGTTCTTCTGTGTTCCTTTCCTGGACTTCTGTTCCCATGTTTCATGGTCGTGACTTTTGATCTTTTGAGTGGGTTACGAGTAATTTGTTGTTGTTCCACGCATACCCGGTATACAACTCTTGAATACCATACTAGTGCATAGCAACAATGTTCCAATATTGATTAAGAGGTTAGGTCTACTTAACTGCTGGTCATTCTTTTGTAAGATGTTCTTTTCGCATTTTTTGCACACCTCTTGACCTTACATCATTAAACATTAGTGGCTTGAAAAATCCCTGTCATTTGGCAGGTAAAATATTACATGCCAAGTTTTATAACAATCCAAAAAAATAGAGGATGGACCTTTGATTTTTTTTTTTAAATATAATCGCCAAGCACGAACGTCCACTCAACAATCATTACCACTGACCTCTCTGTACACGCATAACCAATCCAGAAAATGACAGTAATTTGCTTTTGCTCGCTCTTATTTTTCTCTGTCCAAAACAGCGAAATGAAGTTCACGCCAGGTCAAAGGTTACATGTTATAAACCTCATTTGTCTAACGTACATCCCAAAACTAATATATTCTTGCAGTACACAACATTGCTGTGGAGCAATATCATCGGGATATTTTTTACAAGTTTTGTTCATTATAATTTATTATAAGCCGTCAATCGAGATTTATATTTATAGGACACGTGAAGGAATGTCTGGATGAACATCCTACAAATTTAGTGGTAAGTATGCATGCCAAAAAAGGTTGTTAAGAAATTATTAAAGTACGGTTTGTATAACCTTCCAGTGCTGGCTGCAATACTTCATGGAGAAGATAGAAGTTGGTGCCTCATTGTTATTGCCGTAAAATACTAACAATGTCATTTAACAGGTGAGCAAGTCAGGTGAGGTAAATTTGGCCAAGATGGATGAACTGCTGGCTGGTATGCCCGATGGAAACCTGAAAAACGTTTTAACTACAGCTAAAGGGATCTACAGGTAAGATAATAAGCAATGTGTCCGGGCAGAACACTGTACAAATCATCTAAATGTGAATATTTTCAATGTCAACATCCGAGAAATTTGACATCACACTTGACAAATGCGCAGGATTCAGAAGTGCTGGAATTTTTATCATTGTATTGTTGCAAACGGTACGCTGTTACTTGNCCCCCCCCCCCCCCCCCAATCAGGAGTGCGCCAATTTCATCACTTTCGTGAATGAATATGCGGCCCAGGTGAAATCCTCTTGAGCCTTTTGAGCATATAGGACATGGACACGTTGCTCCTGTGAAACGCACATGCAATCATATCGTCATAAATAATAATTAGCACGTCCATTCTTACCACTTTGGTAATTATTTTATAGTACATAAATCCATGCATCAAATCCTCCCAGCCACTGATTGGAAATCAAAGCTTCATTGTTGTCAACATTGAAACCAGGAATTTTTCCAATCCATTAAAAATATTCTGACAATAGAGCAATCTGTGTTTCAACAACAATAACAAGGCCCATTGCGTAACTGATATTTTTTAATATTTAAAAAATAACGAGGCTCTTAAAATACTGCATGCACCCTACATGTATACCGTACCCACGTATGACGTAATAAAAATAATGTGAACCCATACAAAATCAGCATGATTCACTTTGGGGCGTGATCTACTTGACACCCGAGATGTTGTCATTGTAACATTACCAATTCTCCCTATACCAGTGTTCTATATGTAAATGATCAGCTAATACTGTGAAACATGTACTGCATGTAATAGACTTTTATAGTATTTAAAAAAAAATTGCTGTATAAAAATTCAATGATCCATTGATTGGGCTAAACAAAAATTCATCATTGCACAATATTCAGGTAATTATATCCACCGAAGTGATAGTATATTATTCACTTCAGATCTAAAAAAAACATTGTCACCTGATAAGTTACAACAATAAGAGGCAGCAATTTCCATCACCTTCCGCCGACGTCATCAGTGACCTACAGCGCATAAAATGTGACGTGACATAGAGCACTTCAAAGGACTCATTCAGTGTATTGCCAGGACAAGATTACATATGTTTTCCTATACTTGCTTGTCCTACGTGCATGATCGTCCTTAGCGATATTGCCAGACCCCAGGTCTATGCAAATCTGGACATGCAATGCGATGTAATGATATATTGTGGTCCACTGGCACTATTCAGATCTCACGTGTAGTACCAGTCTGCAAATCGCAATGAGGAAGTGTTGGGTTACGTCTGTGGCGGTGCTCTCTGTCCTCCTCTTGGTCCACTATCCGCAGGTATTGTTGCCCACAACATATGAATTATCTGATATTTCACACTAAACTTGCAGAATTCTTCGGCTGAAGAAGAAGAATGCGACTTCCAAGCTTCAATCCTGATGGAATACATGGGTCCAATCGCACACTGTATGCAGAAGCACCCTAAAAATTTAATCGTAAGTTCACTTTGCACAAACAAATTGCAGTCAAGTACAATGCAATTATCATTTCCAGTGTGTGCTGCAGTGCTTCTCTGAGACCGTCGGAATTGTAAGACTTGTTGTCGTTAATAACCACATGCTAAATAATATACACATGCCCTAATTTTTAACAGATGAAGACGGATGGGACACCGAACGTTGAGAAAATTAGAGAAGTCATGAACAAGTTTCCTGAAGGAAAGCTGAAGAAAACTATGGTCAAAGCTGGGCACGAGTGTTATCAGCATAGTAAATATTTTCTTTCGTATGACAAACTTTTTTTGAGTCTTCGACTTATTTTATAAATTATAATTAATTCAACAGCCATAATCACTGATGTTGAGTCGCCTACGTGCCAAGGTTACCTCAAATTAGCCATGTGCTTCGGTAACATCATCATGAAAGTAAGTAGAAATTTCTCATTAATATATTGTTCGGACTGCTAATTATTTTATCTTCATCAAAGGCATGCCCCAACTTTGGACCATTCATGAAAGACTTCCTGGAGCAGTGGAACAACGATCATCGCGAATAATCTTCAACAATTAATTTCCTGCTGCTTCATGAAACTTACATGTAATTGAAAATAAAACTAAACTTGCAATGTGTTGAATGCTCTTTAACATTCCTATGTTATTTAGGCCTTAAAGGTAATTGTTTCCTTCAGCGAAAATTGGGAAAAAATATTAACTAGGTGCCCTTCGCCAAATCATCAGTTATTTCCGTGCAATTTCTGTGTCAATTGAACCATTTTTGCGGTCATATACAGAGTGTATGTTTTCTGGAGAGGGGGGAGGGGGAGGAAGGGTCGCATATTTATGGAAACACGTTTAGGGAGTCGCAGTTGGTAAAAGGTTGGAAACCACTGCCCTAGGACCTCTGCCCCTATTAATAATTGTTTTTACGTTCATTGCATGTCCTGTTGTAGCGACCTCACTATGGCAACTTAGGGTCGCTTGACCTGTAAAATTTAATTCAGAGAGATGTCATACGACTGACTCACGAATTAAGAGAGAAAGAGGTGTGCTGGTGGTACTTTTTTTATTTAATTGAACTTCAAATCATGCAAGGGATGATGACATTATATCCAAGCCGGATGGCCGATACATCATTTATCATTGCGCATGTGCTGCAAGAAATCCTTGATGAATTGCGTAAAGTTTGGGCATTCCTGAAAGCCAACAAATTGCAATTAGTGGCATCACAGCAGATGTAAATTTTACATGAAGTAGTTTCCTCACCCTGCGAATGGTGCGATGCAGGCACAATGCAAATCTGGTAAATCCTGCACAATCAGGCTTGGTGATATCAACCGACTCGTCTGAAAGATGGTAAAACTATGTGAGACAAAGTACACGAATATTATTATGGTCCTTAGGACTTACACTTATCGAGGCAATCCTTCTTTAATGCAACAACTGCATTCTTCAAATTACTTGGAGGTATTAAATTAACCACCTCATCATACATTGCTTTGTTTATAATCCCCTTCTCATCTATCTGCATAATAATAATAATAATAATAATAATAATAATAATAATAATAATAATAATAATAATAATAATAATAATAATGTGGTTCATACAAATCCGATTTTCTCTGTGAAGCACTGCATCAAGCACTGAAAAGATAATTATGAAGGTTATTCATAGTTTTTCGTAGTTGTTACTTAGATTTTATTGAAGTAATTATTGAGTTATTACCAGCATGCGATCAGGATGCGCGTTGAAGCAGACTGCAAAAGGGGCAGTGAAATGTACCAACTCAGGAGAGTTGAATTCGCAGTCAGCCTTCGCTTTCTCACCATATATTTCCTGAGAAGAAAAGGAGTGCATAAACTGCACACAACATTATTCCTAATGTCTCACCTGCGTATTCTGCAGCAACAATACGACCAAGATCAGCTGGAGACAATTAATGTTGCCCGTCATTATATTGACTGCTCTGGGGGCACTATAAAGTCGAAAGCCACAACTTCTCTTTTTATGATAATTTTTTCTCTTATCCCTACATCCCTTTGACGAAATTCGTGCATCACAAAAATTGCGAAAAGGAAGTCACCTCAACAATGACCAAGGGATATGCAAATGAATTATTGCGAAAACCACGAGATGTCCTGGAGATATGCAAATTTACCAATTATTTACATGATTGTGCAAGTGTTGGGTCAAAGACTGCGGAATATTTTGCGATTCTGGTGACATTGAAAATAATTCAGGTGGCATTTATTCTATCAGTGTCTTAGTAAATAACATGAGAATGTTAAAGAGTATTCAATATATTGCAGGTTTTAATAAATTTTCAATTACGTGTAAGTTACATGAAGCAGCAGGAAATTAATTGTAGAAGATTATTCGCAATGATCGTTGTTCCACGGCACCAGGAAGTCTTTCATGAATGATGCAAAGTTGGGGCATCCCTTTGATGAAGATAAAAAATAATTAGCAGTCAGAACAATATATTAATCAGCAATTACTACTTACTTTCATGATGATGTTACCGAAGCACATGGCTAATTTGATGTAACCTTGGCATGTAGGCGACTCAACATCAGTTGTGATTATTGGCTCCGAAGCGAGCTCGGTAACGGGCAATGGGGTATAAAATTTATAAAATCAAGCTGCACTTACATTTGAAGGAAATAAGGTATCTAGGATAAGCAGATGCAATGTTATTAAAAATTACTTTGAAATATTTGGAATATCAACAGCTAGTTTCTGATAAATTGGTAGAAGAGAACTAGACAGTTATGTCCTTAGAGGAGGCTTGGTATTGTTTCAAGTCCTCCTTAGTGAGTAGTGGTGTTGATTTTTGTGGTATGGCTAAGGTGGGTTGTAAGAAGGGGGATCGTTGGTAGAACAAGGAGATGGCTGAATATTCAGAGTGGGTTATTTATGTCGGGTAAGAGTTGTGTAGATCAGATATTCTGTATGAGATTCGTGATAGAGAAGTATTTAGCTGTAAACAATAAGGTTTATGTTGCTTTTGTAGACTTACAGAAAGCACATATATGGCGGCACAGTGAGTAGGGATGGTTTGTGGGAGGTTCTGAGTCTGGAGTGAAGGGCCACCTGCTGGAGGCTGTAAAGTCATTGTATGAAGAGAGTAGAGCTTGTGTTAGAACTAGTGGGGGTTTCTCTGACTGGTTTAACATTAGTGTTGGGGTTAAGCAGGGTTGTGTCACGTCTCCCTGGTTATTTAACTTGTACTTAGATCTAGTCCATGATGTTGCCAGCTTTACGGCCGTACGAGAATTTCTCAGCTGAGAAAAGGGTGGTGAAACGCACGGGACCTTGAGTATCCTAATGTCACTGTCACCCCACTGTCACTGTCGTCACTATAAGTATACCTTAACCACTGCGGCGTTGTCAGCAAAAAAAGAGAGACACCATCAATGCCAGTGTCTGCATTGACGGATAATGCGCACTGTGCTCATACTCAGCTGTGCTTATATCCTTCCCAATTAAGCAGGGTTGGTTATATTTGAGCCATTTCCCACAATGACCAGGAAGATGGGTCTGACCAGTGTGGGATCAGATAATTATGCAAATCCAACATGTAGTGCTCATCCTATTGTGACGATGGGCGACACTATACATGTCAGTTTGTAACGAGCAGAACTCGTGTGTGTAGCGGTGTGTCATATTCATAAAATTGGGTGGAAATGTTGGCCTATCTTATTAAGTAGCATCCAAGCTTTCCATGCACTTTCCCATCGAGAAACAAGTCCAGAAAGGGAATGGATATTCACGGCGACTGAATGGGCATGGGAAAGGATCATGTGACGGGGTCGGAGGACTAATGAAGCACCACACGACACTACACAATCTGACCCATGTTGCAGTAGATATCCCATCCATTCTGCAGAAGATTAAGTCAGGGTATTAAGTGCTTCTCTAGAAAACCTGCACATCATACTTGCAACCCAAGATCGTGTGGAAAAGCGTGTGGCAAAAGGGATTCAAAGTTGCCATCATTGGTTCGTGGACAATGGATATACAATAATGACACGTATATGTCTCCTAACAAGAGGTCCAAGTAAGTGCAACTTAAATACTGTCAAGTAACTTCTTCAATACTACAATAAAATTCACAACAAAAGTTAGACTATATCAGTTCACGCATATTAATATGCGAACAACTGTAACCAAGTCTATGATGTAGCATATGGAATGTTGCAACTGAAAAAAATATACATAAATTTCACAATGGTTACAGTTCATTATGACTTTAGAACTGCAAGGATGTTGAAAGACACTAAATGAAAGCAAAAAATATCACTTTTCATAAATTTGAATCTCATTTATCAAGAATCAGGTTTTGATATTATTTGATCACAGAACCAGTCTTTCCTTTATGAAATATATAAAAAAATATTGCATATTAAAAATAGTGTTTTCAAGATATTAATTTTTGAAATGTGCATATCTGAAACAAAAATCCCCACTCTGAAATAAATTAGTATCTCACTGAATACAAATATATATCATAATAGAACTCATGCTACTTCGTTATCCAAAAAATAACGATTAAATATTTAAAATGGCTTCTTACAGAAAATATACCGGTATTCTGAAACGGAACCACCCTCTAGATCTAAATAAAATTGTCACCTGATACAACAATAAGAGACAGCAATTTCTATCACCAGCCTCCGACGCGACGTCATCAGTGACCTACAGTGCATAAAATGTGCCGTGACAGCACAGCACTTCAAAGGACTCATTCAGAGTATTGCCAGGACAAGATTACATACCGGTATGTTTTCCTATCATTTGCATACTTGCTAGTCCCACGTGCATGATCGTCCTTAGCGATTTCTAGACACCAGGTCTATGCAAATCTGGACATGCAATGCGGTGTAATAATTATATATTCTGGTCCGCTGGCACTATTCAGATCTCAAATGTAGTACCAGTCTGCAAATCGCAATGAGCAAGTGTTGGGTTACGTATGTGGCGCTGCTGTCGGTCCTCCTCTTGGTCCACTCTCAGGAGGTCTTGCTGTCCACAACATATGAATTATCGGATTTTTCATACTAATCTTGCAGAATTCTTCGGCTGAAGAGGAAGAATGCAACTTCCAAGCTTCAGCCCTGATGGAATACATGGGTCCAATCGCACACTGTATGCAGAAGCACCCTAAAAATTTATTCGTAAGTTCACTTTGCACAAACAAATTGCAGTCAAGTAGTCTACAATGCACTTATCTTTTCCAGTGTATGCTGCAGTGCTTCTCTGAGACCATCGGAATTGTAAGACATGTTGTCGTTAATAACCACATGCAAAATAATATACACATGCTCTTATTTTTAACAGATGCAGGCAGATGGGACACCTAATGTTGAGAAAATTAGAGAAGTCATGAACAAGTTTCCTGAAGGAGAGATGAAGAAAACTATGGTCAAAGCTGGGAATGAGTGTTATGAGCATAGTAAATATTTTTTTTTCGTATGGCAAACTTTTTTTGAGTCTTCGACTGAATTTATAAATTATAATTAATTCAACAGCCATAATCACTGATGTTGAGTCGCCTACATGCCAAGGTTACGTCAAAGTAGCTATGTGCTTTGGTAACATTATCCTGACAGTAAGTAGTAATTGCTGATTAATATATTGTTCGGACTGCTAATTATTTTATCTTCATCAAAGGCATGCCCCAACTTTGGACCATTCATGAAAGACTTCCTGGAGCAGTGGAACAACGATCATCGCGAATAATCTTCAACAATTAATTTCCTCCTGCTTCATGTAACTTACACGCAATTGAAAATAAAAATATATCTGCAATTTATTGAATGCTCTTTAACATTCTCATGTTATTTACTAAGACCTTGACAGAATAAATGCAACGTGAATCATTTTCAATGTCACCAGAATCACAAAAGATTCCGCAGTCTTTGACCCAACACGTGCACAATCATGTAAATAATAATTATTGGCCTGGTAAATTTGCATATCTCCAGGACATCTCGTGGTTTTCACAACAATTCATTTGCATATCCCTTGGTCATTGTTGAGGTGACTTCCTTTTCGCAATTTTTGTGATGCACGAGTTTCGTCAAAGGGATGTAGGGATAAGAGAAAAAATTATCATAAAAAGAGAAGTTGTGGCGTTCGACTTTTTAGTGTCCCCAGAGCAGTCAATATAATGATGGGCAACAATTGTCTCCAGCTGCTCTTGGTCGTATTGTTGCTGCAGAATCCGCAGGTGAGATATTAGGAATAATGTTGCGTGCAGTTTATGCACTCTTTTTCTTCTCAGGAAATATACGGTCAGGATGAGAAGATCTGCGAATTCGGCTCTCCTGAATTGATACATTTCTCTGCCCCTGTTGCATTCTGCTTCAACGAGCATCCTATAAACTTGCTGGTAATAACTCAATAGTTAGCCTACTTCAATCAACTCTAAGTAACAACTATGAATAACCTTCGTATCTTTTCAGTGCTGGCTGCGTTGCTTCACGGAGAAAATCGGAATAGTATATGAACCACATTATTATTATTATTATTATTATTATTATTATTATTATTATTATTATTATTATTATTATTATTATTATTATTATTATTCTTCTTCTTCTTCTTATGCAGATAGATGAGAAGGGGACTGTGCACAAAGACAAGGCGGATGATCTGATTAGTCAAGTACCTGCAGGTCATTTGCAGAATGCATTGGTTGCATTGAAGAAGGAGTGTCTCGATGAGCGTAAGTCCTGAGTACCATACAGTATATTAGTGTACGTTGCTTGTCTCACACAGTTTTACCATCTTTCAGATGAGTCGATTGATGTATCCAAGCCTGATTGTTCAGGATTGACAAAATTAGCATTGTGCATGAATCGCACCATGCGCACGGTGAGGAAACTACTTCATGTAATATTTTCATAAGCAGTTATGCCACTAATTACAATTTGCTTACTTTCAGGAATGTGCAAATTTTATTACATACATCAAGGATTTCATGGAGCACATGCGAAGCTAAATGAAGTATCGCCCATCAGGCTTGGATATAATGTCATCATCCCTGGCATGGCTTGAATAAGTTGAATTAAATAAAAAAAAGTACCACCAGCACACCTCTTTCTCTCTAAATTCGTGAGACAGTCGTATGACATCTCTCTCAATTGATTTTACAGGTCAAGTGACTCTAAGTTTCCATAGTGAGGTCGCTACAACAGGACATGCAATGAAAGTAATAACAATTAATTGGGGCAGAACACCTAGGGACAATACGTCTTGCCGATTGAGACATATTTGGAGTGACAGTAATCAATGTTGACAAAATTTCATATGTCGAAACTCCAAAGAGTAGGCCAATTACATCATTAAGACATGACCTTCATGATATAGAAGCCAATTTGATGCCTAATCCACATTAGACCATCAGCATCATGTACACCTCCTGCCTTGTCATTTTTCTTGTAGGTAAGTACAGTACATATTCAGGAGAGTAAGCACCTGACGAAATACATATCACATCGGACATACTGCAGTACAACTATACAAGTGACTTGACAACAACAACAACAACATCACGACATTTCCATATGAGGGGTAGTCAGCGATGAAGGGAGACGCAAGCCAACCCAACATATGAACTAATAAAACTCATGAGAATAAACCTAAAAACAACCTGTCCCACCCCCTACCCCTGCCCACCCCAGACAAATTGAAGATATTGGTAAATGTTTAACTTTCCAGTAATTCCTGGTCATCCGAGTGTTCAAAGCGAATCCATCGTCCCAACACAAGAGAATCCATGCATTTGCAGCTTAGATGGCTGGCAGAGGCAGCTGGCCAAAGAGCTCTTGGACAAGGACCTCTCCCGCTTGTCTCCAGAGCAGAGAACAAAAGCCCAGCTCAAACTGGGTCAAAATGGAGTCATACTGGTTCCAGGTCACATTCCAGATGTTAGAGCATCCACACACTTTCCTGGTCTCATGCTGGGTGAGGCAGGACATCCTTTGTCCTGTATGTGCCAAGCTGGTAAGCAAATGGTAATTTCATAGAAAAATAAATGCACACGACTTTATCAGACAGATTTCCTTATTTATGGTCAAGGTTCACGTGTGATCTATGAAGTGATAGTGACGGGTGCCAAGTGGCACAAGTCCCTTCAGGATCCCGAATCATTACTCTTTGAGCAGCTGTCCATGTATGTGAGCCACCACCTGGACACCATCTTCTCCTTGTCCCCTGCTCCTCAAACGCCCCTCCAGCCATCCGCCTATGTCCGATCAATTGTTCTCAGCTACTCACGCTACCGGCAATCAGAAGTGTCAGCTACCATCGAGACACAGCTCAGCATTCGCATGCTCAAAGCAGGCGATAAAGTCAGGTCTGCCTTCGTCAAGTCCATCTTCAAGGGGATCGAGCTGGAACCGGAGCCCAAGAAGGACGATCAACCCCTGCCCTTTCTTCCTCTTACGCTGATCCTGGAGAAACCTTTCCGTGATATCACTGGCAGCTGCAATCGGTGCCATTGAGATCTGCATCAAAGCATCCAACGGCTAAGAACAACTCTGCTACTACAACAGTACTCGGGAGGTCAATCGGACGTAAGGGCAAGACATTCAGAAGAAACTGCTGAAGCGATGCATGGTCATTGTCCCTCCACATGTGACATACCTTCTATTATTACCAGTATCACGCAACAATATTATTGTTGATGTCATTTCTACTACTACTACTGCTTCAATAAAAAGTTCAATTTCTGCAACATGTAATGTAAACTCATTGCTTTTGCCATTCATGTCCAAGTCCAGCAGGACCTGTTTGACGTCATACACGACACCTTAGGAGTGACGTCTTAAGAAATCTAGGAGCAAATCTGCCATTGATTTACTCCAAGTCATGCAATGCTAAGGAGTTTCCATAGTGAGAATAACATAGGGGGTTGCTACAACAGGTGGCTGCCTTGGACATGCAAAAAGAAAGGAAGGTAACGTAACGACGGAAAGGAAAATAAGTACACAAGAGGACCAGTTAAGGTGAATTATGACTTGACAGTTCTGATTAATGGGATGGGAGTATCCAGCACTGACGAAAGAACTTGTATCCAAAAAGTTGGCCATTTCTGTCACTTGTACATGGCCAACATGTGAGTATGCACATTTTGCATTCAATGCACCTTCATAATACATTCTCAGGAGGAGCAAAATTTTCAGTGCCTACTATCCGACCACCAGTGCTTGCATCATGTACACCTTCTGCCTCATCGTATTTCTGATCATAGGTAAGTAATTACTGCAATCTTATGTAACTAGTAGTCATTTTCACGCTGGCTCCCCACAACCAGTAATACCTGGCCATCCGAGGGTACAAGGCGAATCCATCCCGGCGCAAGAGAACCCATGCATGTGCACCTTAGATGGCCGACAGAGACAGCTTGCCCTCAAGCTTTTGGACAAAGAACTATTCCGCCTGACTCGCGAGCAGAGGACTAAGGCCAAGCTCAAACTGGGACAAAACGGAGCCATCCTGATTCCGGGTGACGTTCCGGCAGTTAAAGCAGCCACGTACTTTCCTGGGCTCATGCACAGTGATGCCGGAAAACTGCTGCTGTGCACATGCCAAGCTGGTAAGCAACGTCAGGAAAAATTGTGGTACGGACTTATTTTTCTTTTTGTTAGGTTCCCGTGTGATCTACGAAGTAACAGTGACGGGTGCCAAGTGGCACGAGTCGCTCCTGGATCCCGAGTCATTATTCTTCGAGCAGCTGTCCACGTACGTGAGCCACCACCTGGACAGCATCTTCTCCCTGTCCCCTGCACCGCAAACACCGCTCCAGCCATCCGCCTATGTCCGATCCATCGTCCTCAGCTATTCACCCTACCCTCCGAAAGGAGTGTCGGCTACCATCGAGACACAGCTCAGCATTCACATGCCCGATGCAGTCCTCAAAGTCAGGTCGGCCTTCATTAAGTCCATCTTCAAGGGGATCAACCTAAAACCAGCGACTAACAATGACAACATGAAGCATCGTAAACCCCTACGCTTTCTTCCGCTTATACTGGTCCTGGAGAAGCCTTTCCGCGATGTGTCTGAAAGAAGGGTAAAAAGGGCCGCCACGAAGAAGGACAACACCGAAGAGGTTCTGGAGCAGGTTGGAGGAGCATGGAGAGGTACGTAGCCAAACACGTCGTGAACCCAGTAAATAATTACACAATTTGAGGTTCCGCAACAGTGCCACATTTTTCTAACACAAATTTCTCCCCCATCTGGACCAATTCCAGACACATCTTACAAAGGTGTAAGGTTTGGAGAAACGCCAGACAATCTCTATTACGTTACCATACCCGCATTTGTAGGTAGGCACAATCCTAGTCATGCACGTCCGCACCAACAGCACTACAATAACATGCCAGATACTAACCCGCTAAATTTTTCAGGGCTGATGATACTGACGTGCCTCATTTTCTTCATGACAAAAATCAGAAGCCGGTTTTGCAACTGTTGCGGGGGACAAAAAATCATTGAAGGGAAAGAACAGCTGTGAAAATTGTCATGGTGCACGATTTGTCAACTGTCTTTAAGTTGTAAAATGACCGTTAATTTTGTTACGGCAGCAGGAGATTGTCTGTGTATTTTTAATGTTCAGCACATAACGTTTCCTGTTTCATGCACGCGTAACATTACGAATAAAGTTAGCCTTTCCCCCGACTCATGATGTTCCCGGAAATCAATCCCGCCTCTCTTGTTTCTGCTCCCAATAAGAGGATCCCGAAGTGTCCCCCAACAAGAGGAGACGTCCATGGAAGAGGCCGTGGAAGAGGCCTGGGACGCAGCCTTGGCGACCTGAGGCGGACGAACCCTCGCCCACACCCGGGCCCCAAGAAAACAAATATTACTTCTTAACCGTCACAATTCCAACGGCCCTAGGTAAAAGCGAGTCATCATTTTCAATTGGACAGATTAGCCACTAATTATTACAGAAAAGCTCATTATGGTCGCAACACTTATTCCATTCTTATTACAAAAGCTGCTCACTAAATTTTGTGCAGTATTTGCCCCTCTTCTCAGCACCCCATATTTATCAACTATTTATAATTAGAATTAATACATTAAATATTTAAACATTAAAAAAAAAATGGAATAATAACTCCCCCAAGTCTGCTACTCCCAGGCCTTTGCGGGACGATCTGCCTCTGCATATGCGGCACCAGGGTCCACGGGTGCCTCTGCAACTGCTGCGGCGGAGGAGAGGTCGATCGTGATCAGGAAGATGAAGAGGACGATGTGACCTGAGAGGTCATTTTTCTTTAAAAAAAAGTGACCAGAACTTTTCAAGAAGAACAAGAAAACGTTCGATTCGAATCAGCGCCGGACTAGATCAAAGATGGCGGACGGAAATGAACTTTGCTTTTTAAATGAATTTATTTTAATGGGTCGATTTTAACAGAAGTGTGTACATTTTTTTTAAATTGTTTTTATGAGCATTAAATGTGGGTTTTTTTTAAATGGAGAGTTTTTTTGGGGGATTGTGATGTAATTTTTTTGGTGATTCATTTTCAACGTGACTTTTTTTTCGAGGCGAAACGCGAAAGTTCGTTCGAATTTTTCTGTTTGCAGAGATGAATTTCTTTGGGAGCAAACCGACTGCAAAAGGTGAATATATTTGGCGTAAAATCTCTCATAGAACGTGGTGGAATCAGACTGTCTAAATAATAAACCGCACTAGTGACTAGTGCACCGACAAGTATTACTGCACGGTTTAATTGTATGTGAAATTGTGAATAATTGCAGAGCAAATGAGAGAGAACGACCGGATGCTGCGGAAGGCAGGACGGGACATTGAGAGGGATCGGAGGCAACTGGAGATGGAGGAGAAGAAGCTGGTAAGCGCAATTGTCGGTAAAAAAAAGGGTACGTAACGATATGACAAGTTACATTTCATTGATAGGAATTGGAGATAAAGCAGATGGCAAAAGCGGGGAACAAGGCTGCGTGCGGGGTACTTGCGAAACAGCTGGTGCAGCTTCGTAAGCAGAAGTCTCGCACGCATACGGCAACCGGTAAGGTTAAGTCGGTGGGTTTCCAGGCGAAGTCGATGCAGGCTAATGTGAAGTTGGCCGATGCTATGAAGACGACCTCAAAGACTATGGGAGATATGAACAAGATGATGAAGCCGCAGGACATTGCGAATACCATGAAGGAGTTCCAGGCTGCTTCCGCTAAGATGGAAATGAGTGATGAGATGATGAACGATGCGCTGGAGGATATACTGGACGAGTCGGGAGATGAGGAGGAGTCTGATTTCCTGGTGCAGAAGGTGCTGGATGAGATTGGCATCGAGATGTCCGGAAAGGTGATCTTAATCACTGCGAAAATTTTGTTTGGACAGAAACTTAACAATGTACTGCTTACAGGTTCGTGGTGCTCCGATGGCTCAAGGAGAAATCGGCGAGTCGTCCGCATCCAAGCAAAGGACGGACGAGATCGAGGCACAGTTGGCCCGACTTCGCAATCTCGACGCACAATAATTCTGAAGCCATTTTGCTAAACTGGCCCCTGTTTACATGTGAGCGACTTGATCAGCTGTGTGCAGCCATGAAATCAATTGTTTGGGAGCGAAAACGCTATTGTTACATTCGCCCCAAATAATTGGGTTTCATTGCTGAGCAAATCGCTCACATGTAAACGCGGAATTAAGGTATTCATGTAAATAATTGCAGCTGAGTCATCACATTGGTGACATTTTGCATTTGATTGTCACAGAATTTATTACATATATCCAGATTGTTTCATATGGTGTCATTAAATGATTAAATGCACAATTATTTTGCAGTTGTTTGTACCAAAACCTAATTTCTTCCATCACACACTGTTTTGATTTAATTGTAATCATGCGGTGAAAATGATTTCAAATAATTTATTCCATAATCACATGAAAATTGGATTTAGCCACTTTATTTTACTGTTTTAAAAAGTTGTGCACATTTACGAGTACACTTGTCTTACAAGACTTGACATAAAGTCGATTTAGAAATTTTAATGATTAATAACTGATATTTTTTGCACCTATTTCAATTATTTATGCCAATGAATCGCCTTTCGATGCGTCACCTGAAATTCACAATTTGCGACCACTCGCCACACCTGTAAACCGTAATAATTAAATCTCACTTACCCATCTGTACATGATTCTGCAATCGAACACCACAACTAAATAAAAATACGCCAGGCAATTATCCCACAGACTTAAGGTAACACTTAATTAATTTTGCACTCTAGGACAGCAGCCAATTACAATAATTTAACAACAAAGAGGACTTTTTCTTTATTATTCCATCCACTCTATAGTGCTCACTACATATTCATCACGTGTACTTGTACGTATAGAATCGTAACAAGATTATAATATCAAATATTTTGACTGTTGCACGAAACATACTCTCCCCAATCACTAACATCATACCAATAGCAAAATTCCATTTGTGGGTCATTCAAGATCATATAAAGTCAATGGAGCGTCTCCCTTGTACGTACTTCAATGAAAATCCTAGTAACTTTGAACGTCCGAGGAGCTCTCAGCATTTTTAAAAACGGTAAATTCAGGAACAATTCACTTGCGATGATACCAAGTTGTTATTAGCTCTTCCTCCCACCAAATTTATCCAGCTGTTTATTTTCTAAAGAAATTATTTGGTTGCGTCAATTACAATTGGAGCGAAAAATGTCGTAAGGTTAATAATTCGACTGGCAATTAAGCGTCAATTAGCGAAACCTGATAATTAGAAATGAACCAGCAACATTTTTATGCTACCCAGCAATTATTAACTCAACGTTTAATTTTTTTTAAACAATCATGCAATTAAAAACAAAAATCTCGCACAACTTCTGCAAAATTGAAAAAAAAAACATTGCAAACAAGGTAGAAAAATTGAGCAGTATGGAAAAAAAATTTATGCATACTTTCCACTTTTATTTAATTAGTACAATATTTATTATTTAATATTTTTTTGCATTTTTAATCCCCTATTGGTGTTCAAGGGGGGGTCAAAATATAACAGGAGCAAAGTTTGTGTCAACTCCCTGAGGTAGCCAGCACAAATAAATCAAAAAAAACACCGGGGAAATACAGTCAGGAAAAACAAAAAAAAATTATGTATTGACTATGAGTTGTTGGGAAGGTCGACTAAACATTGTTCGCAAAACAGGGTTACAATTTTTGTTTAAATATATATTTAAAAAAAAAAAGAAACAAAAAAAAATCAACCCTTTCCTAAAAACTCGAGTTATTTTCCTGGTAATATTTCCGCACCTTTCCCCGCATTTTTCTTCTTCAAAATATCAAGACAGTACGTGTGTGTATCCTTTTTGAGATCACATTTACTGGCTAACGTTCAGAAACGGGCAGAGCCGCCAAAAAACCTTTTTTTTTTTTTTTGGGATCACAAAAATTCTATCCAAAAAAAAAAAATTTCCACATTTTCTAGACAAAAACACCCCCATTCGCATATGTCGGTGGGAGAGAGAGAAAAAAAAAATGCTGGCATTGTGCATTTAAAAATTAATCAGTCTATTCTGAATGTAAGGGGGGCGGGGAGAAGAAAAAAATCAAGTCGCCAGAATTTTTTTAGGAAGAAACTTTCCACCGAGCAACGAACAGCAATGAATTGACTCGACTAATCGGACGCAAATTTATGCAAAAACCTTGCATAAATTTGCATCCAATTAATTAAGCCGATTTGTCGCAAACCAGTCACTCGGATTTCAACTGATATTTTTTTTAAAAAGCAAGAGTCAAAAAGGATGCAATGATATGGAAGATTCTCACTTAAACGCTACAAAATAAATCGGTCAATACTGATGCATATTTAGAATATATCTTTTTATATTGTAGAAAAAATTGATTAATATTATTTTTTTTTGTTTCCTCACTTTTGTTTCTGGAAGCAACAAAAAAAGGGCGGGGCAATGAAGCGTCAGTACTAGATCTAAAATGAAACGCAACATGACTGAACACTTCCTTCCGAAAAAATTTTAAGGAAAAACAATTGCTTGCACACACACACAAAGCTTCACTGAAGCAAGAAAAATATCATTTTAAAATGACCTAATTTTTCAATATTGGATACAAATATCTGGTAATAAATAGGTCATGCAATGGACCTGCTAGATTTTTTAAACTTTTTATCAATATATAATTTTATTCCATTTCAATAAGTAGAAGACTCAAAAAAATTTAAAAAAAAGATGTCGTCAATCGAAGGGAAAAAAAAACCCCCAAGCTTTGTGGCTTCAGTTTTTCCAGGCCATTCACCAAGTATATTCAACGTACGGAAAAGTCAGCCAAAGTGGCTCTGTGATTATTTTTTTTTTAACTGAATGATTAAGCAGCTATGAATTCAATTCGCAATATAATTACAACTTTTGATCAACAAACCGAAAGCTGCAGCAAAATATTCTGATGCAAATGGACAACGCTTAAAAAAATTAACCGCAAGCCTGGAGCAGAGAGGAAATAGTTTTAAAACGTTCAAAGTAGACGTACTTTGTGAATGATCCCCTTTCATCCAAGTTTTAACATTATCTTAAAAAAATTGCTTATGACTACCAAAAAAAAAAATGTAGGTAAACTGGCGGTAAACAGAGGGAGAACATACGTTTAAAAAAAAAAAAATCGACAATAAACCAGAAAACTTGGGTAAACATTCTCAAGTCTTATTTACTAACACATCACAGTCAATAATAGCATATGCCATACAAAAAATACCCCCCCTTGCCCTAAACATTATTATTTTTTTTCTTCGCTTTGTTTTCTTTACGAAACTGTACATCCTACAAGGGAAAGATCACAGACATATAGGCATCACACAGTCGAAGCCAGCAAGTAAATTTCCCCCAATATTATAACCTGGGTTTCATCACCGTTTTTCCAAATTTCCGAACACAAGGTCTCTTCTACGCAAACCGCAACTCCATGCAATATTCTCCGTCGTTTTTTCCATCGCTCTCGACTCCGACAAACTTATTTAAAAAAAAAGAAGTGATACCTGAGTACGGATTTTGGATTGATTTGTAGGAGGGTAGGGACAACAAATATGGGTCGCTTTTTTAGGGGGGTTGGAAGGGGGTAGTAGGATGGTTGGCACTTATTTCACTGTCCTTAGGTCATGTATCGCATTATGGCACGTAATGCGTACAAAAGTTCGGCTTGCATCCGAGCTTCAAGCACCATTAGGTTGACGTGAACCTGGAAATAAGATATCAGAATTATTTGCCTGTCTCAAAACGGTGAGTGGAGTAACGGTCGATAGGCCATACCTTTTCCGAGTGTCGGAACTCCCTCATAACACAATCGTAATCAGCCTTTCCAAGCCTCTCTGGGAAGCAGCAAACAGTCTTGATAAACGCCTTCAGAGACCTCTCCAACAGTTGATTCACCTCCCCGTAATCGTAGTCGTCATGCCTGCAACATACGAACGGCGGTAATTTGCTTGCCTATCAACAGCCACCAAATGAACCGTACCTGATTCCATACATGCACTGGATGTAATTCCAGATGGCCCTCCTGAATCTAGAGGTGTCGACATCTTTCCAGGTGCCCATGGTATAGTATGTAAGATTATAGGCCACCTTGAACTTCTCATCAAGGAGGTTCCCCACATCGTTGTACAGCCGGTTGACCAGAGAGTATCCGTGGTCGTCCCAGCTGTAGTCTTGCACCCTGAAGGTGGGGATCTCCGACACCTCGCCGCGCTTGGCAAAGTCCTGGTAGGAGAAGGACGGATCTTCAATGAACTGGCTGATGTCCGCGCTCAGTCCCAGGAGGACACGCTGGTTGCTCAGGAGCTCCATGCTTTGGCTTTCGACATGCTGGAACCTAGACAAAGAGGGGAATACATGGCGTGATTAGCTAGGGCAAACCATTAAACTAGCTGCTGAATGGGAACAGTGACTCATTGCTTTTGTTATTTTAGCTTGTTTGATAACATTGATTTGAATGTACAATGTGCTGAAACTGTTTAGCACACAATATGAATGTGTAAATGGGCTCTGACTCATGCTCGTAACAGTTGCATGCGGACAGATTCACTGCCAACGATGCATCGCTGTATTACAATGTCCAAGCGCGGTATAAACTTGTTCACGCAAACAGCCACGGTTTATCTCACTTGAGTGCTGCAATCCAGAAATATAGCATTTTTTTTTCTCTCAGATCTAATGGTTATACGCAAGGGGCAAAGGTTACAAACCACATGTGGCAGACCCCCCCCTGCTTGACCTATATGCTGTTCCTTTGTAAACTCCAATTTTGGTCAACAACACTGTCGGAGAATTTCAATGTTAAACAAAGCAAAAAATAATAATCTAACCTCTTGTTCCTCTCTTCCATGGTGAACTCCTCTTGCTTCTCCGAGAGAGTCTTCATCCGCTTCATCAGTGTGTCTACTCCGACCTCCTGATCCCGCACAGGTTGTCCGTCCAGGCGAGCTGGAGAGAGGTTCCTGGAGTCTGAAAAACACACAAGTCGCACTTAAAGCAAATCCGCATAATTGCAACAATTCTGCGACAACTGTGCTCTAGCCATTGTTGTGCTAACTATGATACATCATGAGAAATATGCCTTTCGATGCATACCTCACAATTCAAGTACGAAGAAAACATGTGGTTATGCCCTATGCGGATATGGCATGCCAGACACAAATGATGAAAAACAGCCAACGACTTGCAGCCTTAGCACCATAAATCCGCATAATTTTAAACTGGCATGTTGTAACCCCTATGCTTGAATTATCTAACTCTACTTGAACCTTGGGTCAAATGGCTATTGCATAAGCGACGGACATAACAAGTAATCAAATGAGACTCGGGCAACAATGTTCCATTTAAAGCCAACTCACTCGGGTCCGGTTGTTGCTGCGGTGGAGATCCGTTGGTCCCCTCTTTGGCATTATTGTCGTAGGTGTGGTTGCTCTCCTGGTCCAGCTCGTCATTGATGCCACAGCCAAACACAAAGCTAGACAAAGCGTGGAACTGGGTCATGATCACAATTGCCTGCACCAACTCCCCAAGCGTCCAGCTGTCTTTACTCTTTGTCAGTTTCTGGAAGGGAAAAGAAAAATGTCACATTACACGTTAAGGACAACACTAGGCAAGCCCCGGTTATTTTGTAACAAAAGCAAACTTACTGCATTTACATGAAAAAAGGCAGCATACAAGGAAAAATCTCAAGCATTTTCAACACATTTTATGCCGGCACGATCGTAATAAAACTTGCTGGCCTAGGTTGAACGAGACCCACCTCTATGTGCGCCTTGGTGAGTAGCCATGGCCTGTGACACAGGATCTTGTTGATTTCGTAGAGGTCCCTCAGCTTCTTCGGGATCTGCGGAAGCCCACTTTCCAACCACCGCTTGTCGCCTCCTTGACTCTCGAACTCCTGGCCATGCAAGTTGATGAGGTAGCTGCACTGATGCCTTCCAGCAGCCTGATAGGTAATCAGAAAGGAAAATTAAGTCCCCCATTACAATCAACTAATGGCACAATGTGGGCAGTGCAACTACCCTTTGTTCATGCAACCATTAGCCACCGTGACTCACACATGTTTGCAACACATTTTATATGGACGAATAGCAATAAATTTATTGGTCGGCATAATACGTGACAGACTCTCCCATTTCCTGAAACAAGGGGGCATCCGTAATGACCATCTTTGTTCATTTGCGACCCTTTACCTGGAGAGAGAAAGGAGCTCCCTAGGGAAAAAATTGAGGCCTTGGTGCAACTTGATGCAAGGTAGGTGTGGTGTTAAAAGACCACTTTGAAAGAAGAAAAAAAAAAACAGGGTGGCCACAAAAACCACCAAGATTTTAATCATGTGAGGAGTATATCAGCTTTCTCAATGGCGAGATGTCACATGCTCAATGCAAGGTGAGCAGGTTATTGTACCGAGTAGTTTATAAGCTGGCCTGTCACGCTCCATGGCTTTTTTTGGTGGCCGATTGTTCGGGAAGCAGTGGACAGTGGCAGTCGTAAAAATTGAGTTGAAAGAGTGTCAACAGGACGTCGGCCAATTTCTAATGCGGTTCTCGTGTGGGGGTCAGATCGGCAAACAGATCAAGACGCTCCAATTGACTTTCACTTTGGGGATTTAGCACCTGAACCTCTCCGCACATCTTGACAAACGCTCCTTGTTTGAACGTGCACGGCACTAATCCTTAGTTCACGGTAAGATGTAACGGATTACGTTATAAGCAAGTTGCTGGGCTATACACAACTGAACTTTTTCAGACAATGCACTAACCTGCGACATAACCAGGGAGCATATACTACATACATGTAGTATACATGCTCCCTGACATAACACTGAAAGTAACAAGAGTAAATATTAACCTTTACAAATATGGCACTGAGAAAAATGCATAATTCATGTGATTGTTCTTGCAACAAGCAGTGCTCTTCAATGATTATAATATTCAGTAACTAGAGCCCCGGAAAGTCAATTAGCATGAACCCAAGGCTGTACAGTACCGAGCACACATTGCAGGTGCAAAAAAAAAGGGTTTCCCTCATAAATTTCTATGCGAACCTGACAAGCATGATTACATGCAGCAATTTGGAGCACCTAAATCAATTTGGCCGATGCCCAACAGGTTATATCCAATAAGTTATTTTGACTCTAATGCACTTGTAAATCTGGCCGCTCCCCCCCCCCCAAAAAAAACTTGTGCAGTTAAAAAATCCATGTCACGTGCCATTAGCAGGTCACAATCCTGAAAACTTCCAACATAAAGCCAGAGGGGTGAAAGGTGGTGAAAAGACAAAATAAAACAACCTGGCCATGCGAGAAAGTGAACGTATGAGCCGGGACATCCTCATGGTTGAGCTTTGTCCTCTTTCAATGATATGCGCTCCACAGCCCGGTGTTTTGCCCCCATCCAAAACAGGATTTTGAGAGAGAAAAAAAAATTATATATGGCAGGAGCAAGGAGGGGGAAACATATGAGGTGCCACTTATGACCACAATTTTCATGTGTTTATGTGGTATTTCATGTTGTGACCTTTTTTCCAGGAAATTATGACCATCTGATTCATGTCTAGGTCAATTCTAGAAATTAATTTATTGGGACATGTTGCAACGCAAGAACGCCAAGTTGGTCATAAGTTACGCACCGGTCCTGTTGTGTATGAAAGCAAACTGAAAGTTACCGCATTTGCACTCAAGTAAATTTTAAATGAGCACAAGACTGTAAATATGAGGATGTGACACACTCTCCAGGTAAAGTTACTGTTGAATACATAAACATTAGAAAATTGCAGGACTGCATTTAAAATGTAGGACGTCAAGCGGAGCAAATATTGCACACACATTCATATAGAATTGCAGCTTGTCAGCGTTACTTTCTGAAACATTGCATGTCATTCGGTAACTTTAAAAACCAGTAATTTTCCACAAGTTTCCATCCGAATCGTATATGACAGAAAGACACGCCCACACATTAAAGGACATATTTTTTTTGTCAACAATTTTTGACATCATTAATATGAATGGGCTTTGTTTCTCGATGCAGCTGAGTTATTACAGTGTTTTTCTCTTACCAGGAAAAGCAGCTGAGAATATTAAATTGGCTTCCATGCAGCCAACTTGCATTGCAAGTTGCAACTGTGAGTACACGATTGCATAAAGGGCTGTGTATTTACAGATGCAAGAGGACTGCGAATTAATCAGTACAGCAAGTAAGAAGACGTAAGAGATAGCATTGCAGTATTCATTATTATTCTTTAATCATCTGTTTTTATTCCAACTCTTTGGACTGACATACTCTGTGTAACAAGTAAACAAAAAAATTATTACCAATTAAATTACAACTGCCTTCCAATGCTATAGTAACACACCTCACACAGTACTCAGCCACAATTTATGTCAACTCTGCCCAGGAAATGCATAATTGAATGTGTGCAGCGCAAACGTAACTTTTGAATGACTCTTTAACCGAGCTGTAAATAGTTGAAATTGCTCTGTTAATACCGCTTGCAGTGATAATGCAGGTCATTTGCTAACCTAGCTTCAGCACAAAAAAATTGCGGAAACAATAGTTGCTCCGTTGACATATTTGCATTGTAGTCAATGCTAAGCAATTTGCATTGGAGCCCCACTGGCCTGCACTGGAATTCTACCGGGGCAACCTGAAAAAAAAAAAAAGAGGAGACATGTGAATGCGACTGACCATGATGGCGATGTAGTGCCTGTAGTGGAAAGGCAATGGGCCGTCACCCCGTAGGAGGAACTGCTGGGTCCGCATGAAACACTCCAAGTACTGCGGGTGAAAGCCCATCACCTGGGTCAGGTGATCCAAGCGATTGTTCTGTAGAAATGCGTCGATGAACAGGACGTGAGTCTGCGAAAGAGAAGAAGAAGAAACTGTCAGTGTTACGTACAATGCAAAATATCTGGTTGCAACGTTCAGTACATTCATAACAATTTTAATTTTCCAGTTCATGACCCTGGCTTTGGCAACTTGAAAGCCATTCACTGCAACAATAGTTGTCAACATATGATCAGTATCGAAACCAGGACCAGTCCAAACGATCCAGCTGTGGAAGTGTCCCCCCTTCCAACCATAAGCAGCTGATACTTTTTAATTCAGGACCACCTTTTGGCTCTCCCAGCTGACCTTCCCTCTTTGTCCCAATTTACTAAGACCCCCCCCCCCCCTCACAGGGAAGGGTTTGCTTCTTTTTTTTTATTTGCGCTTCCGGATGTACCTTCAAGGTCTTATTCAAATTTTTATTATCGCTACTGCACCCAACCCCTCCTGGCAAAACCATTCCTTTATGGTAGAGTGAATATCTTTGTTGACTCTCAACCAAACCGTGGATTACCAGATTTACCTTCTGTTTTTCAACGAGCAAAACATCTTACATAATGATTATGCAACGGTGAGAAGAAGAAGAGAGAGAAAAAAAGTTTCAAAAGCGGGAGCATAATTATCATGTCACCTTGACATTCCCATATGTGCAGCATGGCGATAAATTCGAGACACACCGGTATTTATTATTTTCCTCTCGCAATATCCCCCCTTTTAAAAATGTCCCAACCGAACTTGCATGCGTACGGATGCACCGACCAGAAATAGAAACTTCAAGGTAAGGCTGTGGGGCCGATGGTCTTTATTCGCGAATATTCATTTTTTTCGCAACATCCCGTCGCGTATTCGTATATTATCTTCATACGCGCGTAACATCATTATCAATATCGCGTGATTCATTAGCGACGAAAAGTATTCTCGGAAAAGGATACAAGAACAATGCCTGTTTAATGCTGCAAATGCCTCTGAATCACATGCATACTTAATCTGCTAAGGAAAAAAAAAATCTGCGGTATTATCGGAATTGAATACAAAAAAAATATACCCGGTGGTTTACCCTGCTAATGAAACCGCAACGGAAAAATGTATGGCTGTGCACATTACACAGAAAATTAAACAGAATGTTTTCCAACCTTTATCATTTTTTACAAGCTCACTTTCAGTATGCCAATTTTCATCACAGTACCGTAGTCTATAAAAGCGGGTTAGGTAGCCTGCATATGTAGACATACTTTATGCTTCATTATGTAAGATACACCCTGGACCATACGGGCCACCGGACCAAAAATCATCAGGAGATGGCAGACTATGTCATAATACAATTTTTACATCATCGCTGGCCATCCCTTTGGCTGTGCAAGGACAAATGACTTCATCCTGAAGGACCCACAGGGAGAATCCATCCATCCAAATCCCTGCACTCAACCAAATCCAGTTACGAAACGACCCAACACATGCAGTCATGTACTATTTTTTTTACATTGGACTCTATAGCAACTTTAAAAAAAAAAATCGAGAGAGAGAGAGAGAGACCTTCTACCCTTCCGTCATGGGGTGGTATAGAGGCAGCCCCCTAATTGCCCTCCCCTTAACTCGTCCCGAAGACTATAAATCTTGTCCCCCTCAACGTGACCATGGGTGCTGTCAGAGGGTGTGCCACTTCAAAAACCCTCCTCATCCCAAATGGCCCAGGGGCAGTCCAACCATCAAGGAAGAAGGGGAGGGCCTCTTTTAATTACCACCCGGCACGTTCGCATTGCCTTTTAAAACCAATCCCCCTGCTGAGACTTGACTCAACTTGTCTTCTCTTTTCCCAAGAAAACAAAAAAAAACGCCGGACTCCAAAAGCTCTAATGTCACGCACAAAGTGTAACAAAAATTCTCACCAAATAATTCAGTGATCAATTTGCGACAAATTAACCGGCTTTCAAGTGGGCAGTTCCCGGCAACAAAGAGGATTTAGCAATCTTCCGAAGAAGAGCGCAGGTGTACAGAAATAAGGGCAGAAAAATTCCAAAAATCTGAACAAGCTCGAACTTGACTTTGCCTCAAACTAAAAATGTTGGAAAAATTCCAGACAAAGGCATTCGTATGGGATTCTTTGACAATTGAATTAAAAACGGAGAACCTTTTATTACAAAATTTGACGAATGAATAACCAGCGTGTGTTTAAGTTAAATAAGCACATTTTAGGCACCAACCGAACAAACTTTGATCATATATGCCACAACAGCCAAAAATCCGGACAAAGGCATTGGATGGACTTCCTTTGACAATCGAATACATAAAAAAAATTGGCACAACATTTTGATTTCAACAATCCGATGAATGTTTCCATCCAGTGTGTATTTAAGCATATAAGCACACTAACTTTAAAATTTGATCCTATGCCAGACATCCCCCTCAGCCGTCTTTAAAAAAACTGGAGGCCACATCACAAAGGGAAAAAAACCTGCCGGAGTTCTTTGTCCGATACTTAGTCACCAAGTTAATTTCATATCACTTTACACCTCGATCTCACAAAAAATAAAACCCCGTGCTTTCCCTCGACTTATTAATTGGCCGGTTACAGGTCAATCAACCCCAGCAACAATGCAAAAACTTACGTCGTGTCCGACCTGCCCCATGGTCTCAATGTCTTGGGCTGTGATGGCCTCACAGCCGTCTGCTTCTCTAGCGACAGGAATCTTGAACACACTCACACCCAGCCTCCCCCACTTAACAACAATGCCCAACAATCACATGTACTGTGTGCCACACCACGAGCGAACCGACTCGTTGTACGTCCCGGCACCGACTGACAAAACGGATGGTGGTAAACCCGGTTGGGGTGGTGGGGGAACTAGGGGAGAGGGTAGGAGAAGAGTGCAGTCAGCTGTGCAGCCCCGATCTCTCATTGGATCCGTGAGCAACCATTGAGGAGGTTGCATCAGCCTGTTGCCCCTGAGGACTATAGCACGACACACGGCTTAGCAACCCCAAGACCATTGTTGCCACGCGAAAGCAACAATCCAAGTCACCTGAGGTGGTCACGTGGACACCACGTGCTCACGCCAGCAGCGTATGACTCTCTCTCTCTGTACGTTTATCAGTACCGTATACAAGCATAGGTCAGTTTTTGCAAGGCGCGGGGTGTTTCATCAGCAAGGACTGCGAATCGATAACATTTCGCAATAATATACCGCACGTAGCAGACGCGTTCGGAAAAGGGGGAAAAAAAGTGGAAAGAGTTACGAATAAATTACTGAAACATATGCAAAACAGTTGGTTGCTGGCGTAAACAACGGGCAATGTCTCAGACAACAATGACATTCAACAATGAAACTGACAAAATAACATCATCATTGTCACATATTTCAATGAGTAGCGCATAACGTTAAAATAACGGCTATAATTTTTGTCCATGACTGTACAGTGGGTGCCAAAAATTTGCATAAAGTGCCTAATCGAAGCGTTCGTGAAAAAAAAATTGGAAAGAGTTACGAATAATTACAGAGAGATGCAAAACAGTTTCTTTCCTTCGGTATAGCTGGAGTATACACAACGCTGAATTTCTCTGACAACAATGAAGCCATAACTAGTGCCAAAAATGTGCCAAAGTATTTTGCATCAAGTGCCTACCAACCAAAAAAAAAAAACATCGAGGAAGAGGAACTTACCATTGGTTGCAAGAGACACACAATAAAAGAAAGTGATATTTCGATCTGATTTTCACGTGTGTTTAAACTTTTGTCTCACACTCCTGACTCATTGTTACCGTGGAGTTGATTAATGCATGACAAAATAACGCTTTAGAAGCTTCTCACGATCAAGTGACATAACGCATTGAGAACGTTCAGAGTATTCTCTCACGTAATATTTACACCATGTCACACACACACACACACACACATACGGAAGCCGGCGGATGGAGTATACATATAAAAAAATATACTGCAGTACATAAAATCTGCAAAGTGGCGCAAGAGACAATTGCAAAATTTGGATGTGGTCCAGGTTTTGCAAAACATTTGGATGCAGCCCATTCGACCTTCCAATATGCAGAAAAAGAAGCCATGGAAGACGATCCCTCCCCTGCCAACAAGTACATGTCGCCTCACTTACCAAAGCTCCAATAACACGAGATAAAGGATTTATCTGCATTCATGACCCCTTCCGACGGGTTAATAATCGCTTGGTCCGAACAGTACGTGGCATGACTCACATGTGAAGGTGCTCTCAGTGTACTCATTTTTGGCTGGGCCAGTCATACCGTGTACAAATCATGACATAGTTGAAGGCTCTCTTATACTTGTTGGCATCACTGCTTTTCCAGATAATACATTTCAACTATTCTTCTTATATTGTACTTGCAAAAAAAATTGCACTAGTTTTTAGCATACTGTATTAATGCAATCCCAGATGTTGAAAGCTACTGTTTCCCGCAGGTAGCACATAACAAAAATATCATAAATCGATATTTCGTAACCTTTCATATCTACATATCAGTACTTTTTTTTTTTAATGTTGCAAACATAATTCCCCGTCCCATGGTGCAATCGGATGATCAATCGGCAAACAACTGAGAAGAGGCTACACAAAAATGATTGTTGGCCATGTGACCGGTGCACAGGTACCCAAAGTCATCTGGTGCATCGGTTCAACGACCCTTTGATAATATTCCAACTGCAGTGCTGAATATAGCCCCATTGATTCTGATTTACACCGGAAGCATGTGAAGATCCAGGCCTTTCGCACCCCCAAGTTATGCGCACACAAAATTCTTCGCAATCCAACCAGTCCTTCACATGATGGCGAGAGAATGTTGAGCCAACTTATGAAACACGCACAAATTAAGGTATCTATGCAGATTATGACGAAAACACACAGATTTTCACAGATGGAGCCGGCTCATTTGGACAGACCCGATGCTTGCAATCATTACAACGTTATACAAAGTAGTCCCGTGTCAGTCACTACACTCACCAATTGATACACACCGGTCCAGTCCTGCCTGATCATCTGGGCGTCCAGCACGTCCATCGACGTGCATGCACCTCACTGTCCAACAACCGAGTAAACAAAAGGGACTAATCTGGCCTGCCACCGACTCCTTTCCTGTGTCATGTGTGAGTGTGCGAAGAGGTGGGGGAGGGAATATGTGAAGTCTATCAGGTCTCCCCCACCAGCACCAACCACCACCTCTATTCTCATCTCCTGTTGCCCCTAAGGCTGACCTCAATATCCCTTCTTTTGTGGTTTGATGGTGTTAAGGTCCATCCAAAGCCATCAAGATCATACACCTTCATCATCATAATATAAACACTACACGTCAGCCACTATCCTAATCGTTAATTGCCTTTTTTTAAAAAAAAAGGCCCCTGCGATTTTCAATGTCAAGAGGTACGCGGTTAGTCTATATGTGGGATACATAATAAACAACGTTGCTCAAGAGTTTGGTGAATTAGACAGATCCAATGTCAGGCAATGTCAGCGATAACAGGGCACCGGCATTTATGCACATCTATATATTCACGGCAAAAAAAAATAGTCTATAGCCTGTAAATACTACAAGCAAATATGATTACATAAAAATAACTGGTAGATTTATGTCGCTGACATAGCAAAAATTAATATCCGATTATTCGCACGACAGTTTTTAAAACTATTCTTCTTCTTCTATTATTACACGTCATACTAATCTTAAAATATGTAATTTTCACATATTTAATTCCAGTAAAGGAAACCCCGCTTTAGGGCTCATTCCCACCGCAGGACCCGGAAACCTGTTATTCCGATTCCTGTCCATTCGTTCCCATGCTTCAAGGTGAACCAGAATAATCAAATCAAGGTATCAATAAATTCAATCCAACCGGAAGCATCCCCAGGGTAGTACAGTATAAATAATTCCCCCCCCCCCCTTCCTCCCCGACCCACAGGGTCAGCATCCGGTAACGGTCATCTTGCCCAAGGACCATCGACAGGTCAATGATGACAGCTGGCCATAAATGAAGAAGAAAAAAACTAATTATGGAACCCTGGAAGGCTCAAGAAGCCAAATATCTCCAGCTCTTCCTAGTGACGTCACTGTCGCCATGACACGAAAAACCGGCGTGGGGAGTGTTTGTTGTCGTCAGGCGGAATATTTATTCATCAAAAACCTAACCATTGGGTTGGGTCACATTTCGCCAAGGTCACTATACCACAAACGTTTTCCGCACGCAAAAAAAAAGAGAGGTGTGATGTCACAGTTTCGTAACATCATTTTTTTTTCCATTCCCCTCTATACCTGCACGTAATTACATAGGGACGTATGTCAAATCCGAATAATTGGGACTCAAGGTCGCCGGCTACCGGTCGCGACCTTTGCAAAAAAAGGCGGTTGCCATGCGGAAATGGAGTGCATGCAAAAGTTTTGGGAGGGGGAAATAAGTGCGAATCTAATATCCGTATCGAGTGATTATAGTAATCCCCCGGACGTCAGCCGCATCAAAATTGCATCATTTCGATGCAAAAACTGACGTCACAAGAATGCCAAACGGCTGTGGGAGGGGGGGGGGGGGAAGGTCGATAATCGCGAATTCAGAAAATGAACAATCTGTCCAACATCACAACAGAAAATGCAAGTGTGCAAAAAAATTTCCTCCCCTGCAGGTGTTATGAAGCGTCTCGCACACACAAAAAAAGAGATAGCAATCCGCGAAATTGCATGCGAATGCGTCAGTTCCGCCAAAAACCGGCAAGGGTTGGAATTATCCGAACTTTTAAAAATAGCTGGTGCAGTAGACACTAACTAGCCGTAACAAACCTGAATCAAAACTAACTGTATGTAATAAATTTCCCAGCCTTAAATGTACTCCACTTTTTTATTTTATTAAGCGATAAAACTATCATCAACTACGGTACTTTTCCTTTTTCTCAAAAACCCAACTAGTTTTCAGGAAATCTGTGTTGCACTATTTGGCAACCAGGCTTTCCGACGTTTTACGGCCCCACATCTGAGGCTAAAGTTTGGTTGCCTCGTAAAACTGGGAAGTGCTACAAGGACGAACGCTAGGACACACGGCAACAATAAAAAAAAGTGCGAACACTCGCAGCATTCTGAACCCTCATCATTGTCGTATGCAAATGAGGCGCTCCAGGGGACGTACCGAGTAAGGTGAAGGACATTGTGACTCATCAGGTGGCAAAACTGGACGATCACTATTATTTAAAAGGCCTGTTCAAACATGCACAATGACCTCGAGGTGTGGTTTCAGGTGACTCACAGGGCCAGATCTTCAGAGGTCGAGGTCATCCTGGGATAGTAACAAGACCGGTCTGCTGGCCGACGAAGTTAATTAAATCGGACAATGGAGGGCTCTTATAGAAGCTTCTGGGTTTTTTTCCAGGCCGTGACCTCGAATGACCCCGCTGCCGAAAAATCTGGATGGGATGAATCACAGGTCACTGATTAGAATATTGGGAGGACCAGACGTCCTTTATCGTCCGCGTCATTTGGACGACAACTTTTTGTGACGCTGCTGTTGTGACTAAAATAATAATCTCTGGCCTGAGATGATTCACTTGATTAAACGGGGCTCGTGTAATCCGCAGAGTAAATCCTATATTATGTCAATGATACGGCTGCCTTCGCAATCCGGAGAGCTTCGTAATTGCTCTATCTAAACGCTTATTACAGGACGACAACAGGAGGTTGTATCAACTGATGACAAAATCACTGATTATCTTCTATAGCTATATACTACCATTCGTATGTCGAGTAAAATTAGGGATTTCATATTCGAATTTTGACAATATGTCATTACTTATGCCGCGTATTCATTACGTACCGAGTTACAGCGAAAATGTTACTTATCCATCACAACTGTCGAGGTTTGACAGGATAATCGTCTTGTTATCCCACGCTCTATACCTAATTTGCTAAAATTGCATGTGATACTATAATGCAACATAGAGCAAGTGCGTTATGCAATGGCCTTGATTACTAGAACGCTTTACATGTACGTAGATCCATCATTAAAAATCCCTTCTATACAATCATTACGGTACAGTAAGAATATTTTTCGCAAATGCACATAAGACCGTACAAGATTTTTTAAAACGGTAAATTGGTTGAGAAAATTATCTGGAAGAGTACTAATTAATTTCCCTGAAAAGTTTCGATATGAATTGACGTCACTCGACGTGACATTTTAAGCGTGATTTTGTCACTTCATCAGCACTCTGATGCCTGTGCTTCATTTCATTTAATCTGTATCCGATATCGAAGCTGCTGCTGTGGTGACATCAAGTATCGCACACCGGACTCTCTAATTGTCGGCGGTATAATCAAGACTTGAAGGGCTCGTGCCAGAATTGCTGCTTACAGCAAGAATTAACCAACAGTGAGTTACGGTTTCACCTAAGAGGAGGTTATCTCAGAAAATCCGCCAGCTCAAGCACAAGGATCCAGTTTCGACCCTTTACTTTTTTTTGTCTGGTTTGGTATTTTTTTTGTTTTTTAACGACCGACACGTGCATTACACGTAAACGGACACCTCGATTCGTGACACAAATAAGGCAAACCAAAGTGACCTCTGAAGGTCTCTCTGGCTGTGGACAAATAAGTGTTCCATGCTCGTGCCGGCCACAATCGAATTAGGTGCATCGAATTTATCTCGACCAGCAGAGCAGTATATCTCAAGACAAAAGTGAAAAACATAATCGTTATCGTCCGGCGTGCAAAACAACTCCGCAACGAATAACAATTGACGAAAGAAAAAAAATCTGAGGGCGTTGTGCAATTATGTACACTGATTTCACACTAGCAGACAGACGGCCATGAGAATATGACACATGAGCGATTTTTCTAGACTTTGTCCTAATACCGAGTCTGGGTTGGCTGATAAATGAAACGAAAAAAACAAAAAACAAGTGTGACTAAAGAGGCCTCAATAATTCGAGCCTACGATAATGAGGATTCGATGAGTAATTCTGAGATAATCGTGGCAGCTGGCAAGGTCATAAATTTGCATTTAATAATTTTTTCATGCGCATCATATAAAAGAAAACCTTAATATCAAGCCAGAACGCCTCGCCGTCAACAACTACGATGGAGCAACCAGGCAAGTTCAATGCAACCCGCAATTAAACCCTGACGAAACATTGAAGGGCAAGTTGCACATTCTTGGTAATATTGTCAAGTTCTGAGTATATACCCCGACGGTTATAATTTCCTCCGAGCACACTAGTAATTTTAAATAATTATAACCATAACTTGCTGCAATGAACGCAAATTAAGACAAAACCGGCTATAATTATGCTCACATATTCACAATTGAATTGATGCAACGGGAGCTTAATTTGTTAAGCCTGCTTCAAAACTACCGAGTGCAACATTTTTGCGTTAAACTATCAGCTTTTTCCACACTGCACAAAAATAAGGAAGCACCGAGCGTGCACCATGCATTTAGCATAGTGATTAAACACGCTAATCAACCTTTCTCCAAGCCACTCTTACGTGACTGAAAACAGCATCATTCGCGGCCAATTTAGGACCTCCATGCAAATTGTCTCGACCTCTTTTTGTTTTCCACGCGAACATTCTGCACATGACAAACTTGTACACAAAACTGGTAGTTTTTTCAACAGTGTTCGGCGCACTACTGTACTGTTTCGAGTTCCGGTTGTAAAATATTTTATTGCCTCCCCGTTCAGAAGAGATCCAAGGCTGAGTTGGCTCGATCCTGCTAACAAAGCAACAACTGATTTTATCTGCTCCGAAAACTGAGTGTGCGCGTAGGCGTAAAAAATCAGCCTATTTATCACATCCACGTTCTTTTTTTTTCATTACGCCTTTTTTCCCCCCCCCTCAGCTGACCGCACTGTCACTATCAGTGTTGTGGATACGCGGACGGTATCTCTTCCTAGGAAGTGCAAACCATGACCTTCACAATCTCTGGCAGCGTGTCCCTTAGAATACCAACAAGGCTACACATAAGGGGGGGCAGAAGCAAGAGGAAAAACAAATAAATTAGTCACCTTCACCCACCCACCCACCCAAAAGTCGGTATCTGGAAGACATTACTGGTCCAGACTCGGAAGCTGCGAGAGGGTCAGCTGACATGTGTTTACTCGGCACCCTGACCTTTGACCCAAACAGGACCATATACGCTCGTGATGTAACGTTCGAGGACTATCCGATTCCAAGGGATATGCATTGAACTTCATGCAAGCCGAATAAGCGATCTAAAAAAACGATTGCGATCACATCTGTTACATAACTTGTTGTCGTTTATCTGTATGATCTTACATGGCACGTTATTTGTCTCTCGGCAAGGTACTGCATCCTATCAGAAAAAATTATCCTGGACAAGCGATTGGTGACCATCAGCCAACTAGCGCGCTTAGTCAAAAATAGAGCAGCCTATATATTATTTCCACTCGCATGATGCCAACATCTGGATGCCCTGTTGTATAATGCAAACTGAGCAGTAAAAATAAACATGCATTACGATAAAAATGGGATTTTATGCTTTTAGCGCTCGACAACAATCGTCGAGATTGTTTTATTTAAACCGACTGAGTGCTGGAGAAAATAATCTATAGATACCAGTTTGTCGTAATTCCAAGCCCATATACAGAGGGATTACCTCTCTTTCGGAAGAAGTCAACATAAAAACAAGGTCAATCCGCACATTATGTAATCCTGCAGATAATATATGCACATAATCAAAAATCAGGTGGCCCTGCGTTGTCCTTCCATTTCAGATTACACCCAGTCCCAATGGGCCAACTCAGGTCAAGAGGTTGTCGCGAGAGGTCAATCCAGTGAACATCTTCGCCAAGAAATAATCTACAAATCCTTAAAATGAATCGTCTGAAATATCAGGTGACCTCGTACGACACTATTGAAACTTTGTCGGACGACAATTTTTCCTTCCTGATGGAGAATGTGGAACGCCAGGGCATCTCTCTCCAGCACACCATGTATTTTTTTCTCTCTTTATCGGTAGAGTTGGCAAACATGACCTCTAAGTTCCCATTACAGATCGGATAGCGTATCCTGTACAAACCAGCTGAGACCTGTAACTTGTTGTATCGGAAACCATAACACACATGTCAGTGATATAACACTAATCGGTCGGTGGAAACAATACACCCCGCGGAGCCAAACACACGTGTACAGTGCTTATTCCCTTCAACGTGAAGCCCTGTGATTTCTCCAACCTGTCCATTAAACTTAATAAAAAAATGACGCTTGACATGGCCTAAAAAAGCGACTTATGTGGGTTATCGCTAAACTCACTTGACAGACCAGAAAATTAAAATAAAGATGACTCGATCTTTCGACCTCCCTGCTCTTATTCTAGAACATGACACCAGTGAAAATGCAAGCTGACATTGCACTTTTTTTTCTTCTTTTCTTTCTTTCTTCGGTCCCATTAACTTGGCCTTAATTATTTTTCCAAGCACAAATTCAGCATTTCCATACACATTCGGCCGACTTTTTCTCTCTCTTCCAATTTCATTCTCCGAATTGAGAGGAAAAGGAAGAGAGAGAGAAAAAAAGTTCGTAAACTTTCAATGGCTTCTATACGACAACTAGGAGGGCAATAGTCGTTCAATTACTTCCTCTTTCCATGAAATATTGAACAAAAAAAAAAGGCCGTTCGCAGTTTAGAAACGGAAAACTCAAGAGTGCACGTGCCCTACATATTAAAACTTGCTATTTCGTTCATATCTGAATGTGTTTTCCTGGCAGTGGATATACATCGCTCAAAATTCCTGGTAACGATCAGCATATCGCAGCTATAATTGAACACCTTCCCTATATAAATCACAAAAATTCGTAAAACATGGCCTGCTGTCCCTTGCTGAAGCAACATGTCAAACGTTCGGCATGAATTTTTATTATTATTTACGTGTGGTTCAATATTCCACTACTGTGTATAACTACAGCTCCAAGCAACCAGTTTCAAGTGAATAAATCTGTCACATCAGGCTACTGGTTGCTGGAGTGAACAATCGTCATCCTGCAGCTTCCGTAAGCTGTCATTCTTAACATAAACTTGAAAGTCACTCAAACTGGAATAAATGCGAGGTAATTATACAATATTCAAGCATCCATCACATCCCCGTTCCGAGAAGTTACCAAGGTCTTGGGAAGCTGTGTACAACATTCTGTCTGCACCGAAGTGTGGAAATATTCCCAGTTAAAAAAAAAAAATGAATTTAAAAAATCTGTGGTGTTGTAACTCTGAAAAAGTCTCTTCGCGTGGCAATAAATCCTGTTGATAAATAAAGGCGCCACCTGACGTTACTTGAAGGTGACCGAACCTGCGGTTTATTCCGTAACATTTCTTTTTTATTTCTTCGCGGTACTGAAAGTCACGTGTTGTCTCATCTCCACCTGACGTCATTCAGGAATATCCAAGTCTTTTACGCGGGTTTTTTTTTTCTTTCTTTCCCTTTTGCAAAAACCTGCCAACCTTCCAAGGCTGATGCCAAATACGAGTTCATGACATGGGAGCAAACGCGCCAATGAGGTAATTACCGTGCTTGAATCTCCAGCACGTTTTTTTTTTTTTTTTTGTTGCCAAGTGTTCGTAACCGGTGCACATATGACAACTGTACAATTTGCAAAGCACGTTCTCGACTGATTCATTCCCGCGTCTGGGACAAAGGCTCTGTTTGTCAAATTTTACGAGAGGAAAACTGTCGTAAATCAATGAATTGTCCTTTTGAGGGCGTTTTAATAAGTTGGAATTGCCGTCGAGTTGGAGCCATTTCTTTATATCTTATTGCCATTGGCGACGTGATCTAGGCGCGCCCAGGTTGCTGTTACGTGGATATCTGCGTACAACACCGCAACAATATTAATATCATTGTTCCGACTACAACGTGCCATTTTCTAATACTGTACAACGAGCAATTTTGGCATGGTCAGCTGGTAATGGATCCGTCACAAAAACAGGTGTCTGTCAATCATGTGGGATTAGTCCCTCAGCATTTTGTTCCACCCTGCTGCAGTCCTCGGGTGGTCCTAGGTGTCAAGATGAGAGATTGAGCGACCAGAGGCGTCCACCAACTTGGAATAAACAACCTTTGCAAGGATGGTGGGCAGTCAGGGAGGATTAAATGTCCAGCGCGTGTGCCTGTTTGCACCTCGAAAAACAAACCAGAGAAGGGGGCCAACATCATCAATACTCTTTCAGTCATCATTGGTCAGATGCTGGGCCATCTGGTCCGGACGAAAACACTCGTCACCTTGCTGATCGACACGTTGTGTGTCCTCGTTTCATTACGCAATGCGTTACACAGCTCATGACAGTCAATGAACCAAAAATGGCTTAACATTTGATGTTACATAAACAGCCACAATAAACCAACACATGTAGAGTACAAAATAGTGTCGAATTACCCCGCTAGAATTATCGTACATTGGTCTGAAAGTATAGGGGGAAAAATGGATGCTGATAAAGTTTCGCAGGTCAACAAGTTTCCAGCCTTTTCCAGCCGGATGAGTGAATCAAGTTTCTATATCAAATTTCGTGTTCCGCCAACTTCCTAGATAAGTTGTCGACACCAACTGCCACAGTTTACCAGATAACACGACTGCTCGGTTGCCAATAATTGACAATTTTCTTCTACCTCGGGATGCTCCACCAATTTCCCTCTAGGCAGGTAAGTCAGAAAGTGTCAAACAACGGGGGTCAAGAGTTCAGGGTCAGTCTGGATGGCAGTGAAAAGGTCGTCTGAGGGTCTGGTTTATTTTAGGAGACAATCCCCTAGAAGGAGCCATGTATTTGGACAAGGTGCTTTAAAGTGGTCAGACTGCCCCTGACCTACGACCCCAGCCGACCGGTCCCCACAGATTGGAAAAAGAGGACCCCTTTATCAGCCAGGAAAAGATATTTCTCAAAAACATGGTACGCAACCCGTTCCTTCACGATATGGCCTGGTGCGTTCAACCCTTTTAAAAACCACATGACGACACCAGCAGTTAATGGCTGTTGTCTCTTGTCGCCAACTAGGTGCAGAAATATCCTGGAAATATGATAACTAGGTGTGACCTTTCAGGACGGGCACAGGATCAACCCCGCTGTGTCAAATTACTGTCCTCGGTCTTCCGCAGCATACATCACGCCCTATGACAGGTCATCATGTTTCTCTCGTGGTTTGCTTCCAAGTTTACAGGAAAACAGTTCAAAAAATCATTAGACTGTTTGTCAGTATGATGTTGGCACCAAAAAAGTGACAAACCAAATTTTTGGGTTGTCACTTAGAGTTCCAGATGAATCATTGCCAGCCAACACTTCTGAGACATTTTACAACCCATCAATTGGTCGTCAATAGGGCGTATCCCAGAATCCGTATTGTCAATGGCTCAGGGTCTAATTCACAATCGCTGCCTACAATGGCAATTCCTCTTCCGTGACGTCACAAGTGAGCAACATCCACACAGATCAACGACCCGCGACTTTTCCTTCATTCTTCATTCACAATGGTTAATTGTCCGTGAGGAGTTTATATATACGGCACATGTTGTCTGTTATCACCGTGCATTGCTGCAGGTCTGGGATTGGTCTGCAAAAATATCTCCAAGAATAGAACTCAATTCTATTTCGTTAACTATGCGTAGCACCAGACCATTTCGCACTTGTCTCACCTCATAACCGAGTAAAAAGCCCAGCACCCCCGAGATCAATAGACGAGCCGGCACGTTTCACTCCTAAACCTACTCTCCTTGTTTCCATAAACGACCAAAGATTAGGTGCGGAAAAAAAACCCCTTTCACCAAAGTGCCCAATTCATATTCATTCGAGCGGAACACAGGGTGTCAAAAAATATGCGCTCAGAAAAATTAATGCAGATTGCCCCAGCTGTCCCCCTCCGAGTCTTTAAAAAAAAACACACAATAATTTGTACACTGTAGCATATGTCTCACGGGGATCAATTACCTCGAAACATCTGGGCGCAAAGAAAGAAATTGCCCTCTTGACTTCTTTTTCCAAGCCCCATGAGTCACTCCGGACGACGACCTCTTATAAATGCACCCAACCTGGATTTTAAAAAAATCCGGAGCAATTGCAGGTAAACACGACTGCACATGCAACAATGACCACATTTTTTTTTCTCCAGATGTCAACGACCCTTCCTTATCTGTCGGCGACACTCTAATTTAGGACAGGAGATAAGACCAGCAGGATTAGTGAATGGTGCATCAGCATCACCGTTTATTTCCCCTCCCCAGCAACATTTTTCTTTCACATCCGCAACAATATTTGGGCATTAGCACCAGAAATCGGCCGTGATGTCTCCAGGCTTTTGCCCATTGGTTCCTTCCTACCCCAATCGCCGTTCCGCCTGTTTCCATGCACACACAATCAATGTCAAAGGCCATTCAAGAGTATATAGGGGGGGTTTGATAGGGGGGTGGAATCACCGAAGCAATGTAGTGTCACTGATTGACCCTGGCTTGTCTCTCTCTTTTTTTTAAATGGGTATAGCTACCCCCTTTGTTCCAGAATGGATTCAGAAATGCAGAACAAGGACTTGTTCCCCCCCTCCTATTCTAAAACAACCATTGTTTCACACGCCATATATTTTTTTTCAAACGCCTAACTCCCCTCATGCCATGACACTAATTCCTCTTATCTGGCGCAACAATGCAATTAGCAGATCATGGAGTTCATTCAACCGTTGCGCGCAAATTTGATTCAAACTATATATATACGAGTCGGCGGGTGCTGGGACACAAATTTTGGACCCAAAAATTTCATCATGAAATGGCTGTAAAATTCAAAAAGCCCTTGACTTGGAAGATCAGCAGAGAAAAGATAGTGAATGTGGTGTGAGATAATAAAAAAAACATCGGGCGAGAAAATAGAGTTTTATACACTGAGTGAAAGGCAACGCTGATGGAATTATTTCTGGGGCTCTTTTTTTCGCCTGCCACCACCCACTCCACGGGGGCTCCACCATTTTTATTTCTCAACAGCGTTGCACTGATTGTGAATTATGAGAGAAAGTGAGGACCGTGGAGGAGAGAGAGGTTTTCATTAATCGCAACCGATTTCACGCCAGAGCTGACGGATAAAATGTGACGCTGTCACCAAGTCCATGCGACAATTTTGTGGTTTTCTATAACATGGCCGGCTCTGTCAAGACGCGCTCCCAAGACTAAATGACATTGTTGTAATTGATAAGCAATGGTACATGCAGCGAGAACACAATAATTTAATACTTCGCACGCGTGCTGCACGTATATCTTTGCCGTTGCGATAAAAACATATACAGTCACACGTCCAAGCGAGTCGGTGCAAGTTTTGATGAATGCTAATCTGAAGGAGACTTTGATTATGCACGGGCTCAAAATGTATAGAGCTGTTTACGATTGTCGTCCGCTCAAGGGCACTATGAAGCAAAACCCCTCAACAATAAAACCGCTCCGTACCGGCTATGTCACGGAAATATCACTTTTGCCAACATACAAAAAAAATGCGGTGTAAAATCTACACTTCCTAGCTTTTTTTTTTTTTACATCCACAATGAAGTACAATGTTTGAGAGAAAAGTACGTGTGTGTAGTTATGAAACTTGGATCGTGCACATTCACATTTCATTCTTGAACGTGTGATTCCACATGGCGAGTGACGTCGCATTTTAAAGAGGTATTGTTGGGTCAAGGCGATACCTCTCTCGGGTCAGGTTAGTTCAAACCAGAAATCCCTTAGTCGACGCCCTCCATTTTTATGAGACGCCCCCCTTTTTTGTTGACATTTCCCACCGGTTTTCGCACAATATCTTTTGCCTCACCCTATTTTGCATTGCCCTTACGTCACACACGCTTCATGCGGAATCGCTCTACGGGTCACCTTGTTGCAATTGAATTGTTTGGCAAATATGTTAATGAGCACTTAAAACCTCTCATACACTCCCCCCAGAAAAAGCATCCAACAATTCGAAGCATCCGGTTCATTTGGCCGGACCTAATAGTCCTTGGGCCTCTATTTTTATACCCGGTTATATCTATAATCCGATTTGCAAAAAAATCTTTCCCCGGCCGTAACATTACATAAAGGGATGCGTCAATGAGGCTCATAAATATTGCACCAAACTTCACAGAATGCTGGGATTGGGAGGCCTTCACGCCCCATAGTTGACCTCCTCCTAAGAATTCGCATTCCGCATTTGCATGCCCCCCCTCCCTATACCCTACCCTTCCTAACACTGTTCTTCCGACACCCGCGAATTATCTTCTCCGGTGTGCCAAGTGTTCCAAGCGCCCATAATTAGAGAGCCCAGTCCTCCCACTCCCAGAGAAAATAAAAAGAAAGAAAAGAAAGAGAGCCCAGGTAAACAGGCACTGCATGTGTTGACACGCATTCAATTACAAAGCTTCGCAATCTGGTGTGGTTGCTGGAGGGTGCAAAATACACCCCCCTCTTAGAGAGTACCTAAGGGCAGGGTCATTTGGTATGCACGTGCATTTGCATAAGTCCCCCGGTCTCTCTCTCTCTCCTTTTAAGCGGTGTTTGTCAGGTAAACCGGTGACGAACTTCACGAAGGCCGGGGAGAATGATGGCGACGACAAGCATTTTATGTTGACTCAAAAGATCGAGACAAAGAGGTGGTTGTTTCCCAGCAGCCCAAAATGCGTGGACACGGAATGCAGTGGTCCGAAATAACCGGCAGGCATCTCCCAGGACAATTTGGCAGGACCTCAAGTGCGTCAAGACGACCGAAATGACAACGAATTGTCGCCCATCCCTATTGGTCACCCACGTGGGACTGGACAACAGAAAAAACAATAGATTCGATTAATCGCATCGTGATATTTGCGCTTAATGCTGCCTTATTCCCTTTATGTGTGTAATTGAACGGAGTATATCTTAATTGACTCGGTAAATATTGTCGTAAAGGGCGATAATTCAAACCGTAATGTGCGGGGACTTGCCTGTCATTCGCCTGATCGTATTATGACTGCCACGACAGCTGCACATTAGTCACATTTCTATGTGACAGTGACAGATAAGCATGCTTCGCAGTGCATCTTTTTTTATTTTTAAAGGGCACTAAAAATAAGGCATAGAATGTGCAGCACTTGGAAGATGCAATGACACTTGGCTCCTAAGAAACATGCCGCTATTCTTCGCACTACCTGTTTGAGATTAGCATGAAAATGGCAAACTTCAATCGTATAACACACTCCAATAATTTCGCACAACCCGGCAAATCCGACCCATCCCCAAAATCTTGCGGAAATCGGTCACAACATGTTTTTGCAGTCTCCCCATCCAGCAGCTCATCCGCTTGAACTCCTCGCAGCAACATCCCGCGAAAACAATCGTGTGTTCCAAAAGCGTCTTCCGTCCCCTGGCTCTTGTCATTCGCGTCAGACCCGCGGTAAACAACTATATAGTGTAGACACAAATCACGTGCAAATACAACCCGGATGTGTCGTTCGAGGTATATGATGACGTTACCTGGACAGGACAGAACAGCAGCATTGTAGGAGCCTCTGTCTGATCGTCACCGGCACAATCCTCCCACGTGGTGGTGTGAAACCCCGGAAGATGATGCATCATGTATGCACCTTGTGTCATACCGAGCCTTATTTATATAGGGAGAGGAACCATACGACAACGCCCGGTTTGCAAATCCGAAAAACGACTAGTGAGGAAGGATGCTGCTCGACCGCACTTTATGTTTACAGCATCTGCCAAGTGGGACGTAAATGCGTGAAAAAATGCGGCTTGCGCATGGTAGAGGGTTCACTGTCTAAGGTCATGAGTGCACATGAACTTAAGATAGGTGTTCCACTTCAACAAGAGGAAACGGACAGCTATAATTGCAGAGTGCCATGCCAATAAGTTGCGAAACTGTACGGTATCTGGAGGCTGAAATTAAATGGTTATCGCCTATGCATATTATAAAAATTTTCGATGTTACGTAAGCATGACGCGGGTTATGAACTATAATTAATTTGTCCAAAGTCTTCCCCAATAGTTGAAAATGTGATGTGTAAACACCATTTCATAAGCAGCCATAAAAATTATTTATTCCTAAAGCTCTTTATAGAATTGGACCTATTGCAATTTTTTTGTACGTGCCATTTTTAGTGTATTTCATGATGAACCTATAAGGAAGACTTTCTTACTTGAGAGATAATAATGGCTCTTTAGAAACTTCTGCTGTTGTCTGATTAGTGTCATGTGACCAACAAAAAGTGCCAATGCTACTTCTCTAATAATAACGCCAGCAATGGATACTGTGATGTCTGCAGGATTATAATTTAATAGTCCGTTCCATTATTAACATCGCTGCAAATCACAGTAACCATTGTGACGTCTGTACGTCCATTGAAAATTTATATTCGGGCTGGATTTGCCATTCTTATTAATTGTTTGGTCCATCAGTTTCTGACAATCTCACACCTGGAGGCTGCATCCGAATTTTACAGAATTCAAAATAAATTTCTAACCCCGTCAATATCGTCATTGCCGTCAGAAAGTCCCACCTTGCACATCCTTCCAACACCCCGGAAATGCACACTCCTTTCCAGCGTGACGTAACGTGACGCTAACGAGTCCCCCCCGCCATTTCTAAATCTGTATGACGGCTGATTAAATAGGAAATGAGCCAGAGGTCATCTTCACACTTCGGAGAAGACAGGCGACCTCGTTGTGTTGCCTATACAAGCAGTCGCTGCAGGAGAACTTCTTGCACCTCATTTACGCTGACACTCCTGATAGAAAGTGTCCCACTTCGCACGCATCAAAGTTACGTCACAGTATTTTATGCAAATAAGTCGGATCTATGGGGGGGGATGACCGTCGCTTGTTCAGGAACTAGGGAGAAAACTCGTTACGCTTTTATTTTCTTCTTTCTTCTCCCCCTCCCCCCACCGACGCGGAATTGAAACGTGTGACAAAGGACAAGTGAATAGAAAATGTCACCTACCTGCTCGTCCAAACAGGCGAAGGACGGCAGCTGAAATGGAGCAAATATATATATTTAAAATAATGCAAATTATGTATACGAATTCACATGCCACAACCTTGCTCTCTAAGTGTATACAGTATACAAAAGGAGGGAATTCAGCGTTATGGATTGCTTATCCCAAGCAACAATTCACCGATTGTTGCATGCCCTTGAAACACTGGTTGCTGGAGCAAACACTCAATATCTCCCGTTATTCTATGGACTTGGACATCAATACCTTCCTCCACATTTTCTCCAAGAGTAGACTATACACTTAGGGTCGGTTGCATGAATGCAAATAGAGGGGGGGAAACATTTTTTTTTTTTTTGTGAATAACTAAGTCGAGATATTAGTTTCATACAACCGGCCCTTTTCATGATGGGAAGCCCATTTTCTTGATAAGCCTAAATATTTAGTTTAAAGTGATGCATCACATCTTAAGGGTGCAGATATCAAAAATATGGCCCCCACACATTCAATAGATGGCAGCATTGGTGCTTCCATTTACTGAATGCTCACCAGACAGCCGGATAAAAGCTTCTTATTTATTTTCTCCTTGTTTTCAACACCCTTGTTTATTCGCGTCCAAAAAAGAAAAAAAAAAGGATGCCGTGATTGGCTCCTGTGTTCCAGACACAATAATTGGCAGACTGGCCCCAGTTTAGCCCCCCGTCCCGACTTCCTCTGCCAGGGTCAAAATTCGCCAAACATGACCTCCAATCGACGACCTGAAACCCAGACTGCAATGCCAACGTCCTTAGACTTTGTAAGACTTAATTGGATGGGATTGGTTTTTACTCTCGTCCTCTCCTCGTTCAAGAGAGAAGTCCCGTGATTATCCTTCACTGGAACCATCCGGTTGAAAGCTCTGGGCCACCAGACGAGATAAAGACCAGGGATATATCACTTTTTATTATAATAAAAAAAAATACACTTCCGCACCTTTGTTCTGGAATCACTGGGGACAAATTCCACCGATAACTTTACTCGTAAAAAAAAAAAAAAGGAGGTGCATCAGGCCACAGCTGCATTGTGTTGGAAATGTAATCGAACAAATAATATGAGTCACGTTTCTTTGTTGGAATAGAGTTACAACCGTTTTATGTTTTTTTATGAGCCGCATTATGTAAGGAGAAGATCCAGATTGTCGGTATCAGACTTTGCGTAATAGCCGTAATTGATAATCCGCGGCATATAATGTTTGTTGACTCGGTTACATACTACATGGCTCATGTTTGCGGTAATGGAATTGAAATGTTTCATCAGCAAGGACATTGGTGGCCATATGTATGTCTTAATCAGAAATGCGATCACGAGTCTGTCAAAATTCCGGCCTAGCAAAAAAAAATAAAAAATGACGAGGTGTCAAAGTCAACCGTTTTGCATCGCTTTGATAAACTCCGCTGTGACCACATGTCCCCAAATAAACCTTTTTTTTTAAATCCTCTTTACCAAAATTCTGCCCACATTTCTGTCCTCAAAAACTCAGCGATATGAAGGAAAATTCCTGAACTATATAACTGGCGGGTTATTACATCCCTCGAGACAGACTATAGAGTCTCGCAACTTCGTCTGTTGGCCGTCAAATTAAATGTCTAGCCGAGGGGGATCTTAATAAAATCTGCGGCGGCCATACCTTGCCACATAATCAATCCGGAGTCTATATCCTGACTATTACGGCAACCGGTACGCCTCTCCTGCTCGCAGCGTATGTCTAATTCACAGGATGAAATTACTGTCATCCGAGAGGAAAACTTGAGGAATAAGTCGCGCCAAATGCAGAATTCTTTTAATAACATCCATTAAGCCATGGCGATAGAAAACATGATGAGCACACGAGGCTATACCAATATTTTTGTTTATATTTTTTAATTATTGACGCGCTTCGCAGCCACATTGACGCAACGCACTGTAAATAAACAGATGCAAAACGACACTCACGCATACTGCACACGTCAGGGGCGTCACTTGAATGTGACAAACCTGCGAAACCGTCACTGCAGCAGAATGATCCCGATCCGCATTCCTCGGTAGGTTGCACTTGACTCTGCACGACCATCATCATTCTGACCTTGGAAATCAATATGGAGCTAGGGAAAATCCTGGTCTTTCAGCTAAAATAGTCCCCCACCAGCATGCTTGTTGGCTGGCCAGGGGAATAACAATAATCGCAGTGATCTGCTATATATGACGTCTCTTGTCACTCGCCAAACTAAATGGCAGGTTTTTATTTTCCACGCTCAAAAGTCGCCCTTCGTTTTCCGCTACGTGGTATACACGAAAATCAAAGGAAACCGCACAACAATGAGTTTTCCAGCCGGGAGAAAATGTGCCCTCTCTTCAAGCCCCAAGGTTGCAAATCGTTAAATGAAGCAATAAAATAACCGCAAGGAAACTGAGGCTATATAGGATAAACAAAGCCATTAAAAGGGCATGAATAATGCGAGAGGGCAATCACTCCGTGAATACGCCAAGGAGTTGACAAAGAATCAAGTTCATATCATAAAAGCCAACAATGATTTCAATGCTGTCAATTAAACTAGTATAATTACAGATGAGTGACGTCAGCACCCTGTAAATCTGGTAATTTAACTTCGACCTCCATACACCTCAGCTTACATTACTGCATAATAATTCGACAAAGTCCAACACATTTTCTTCCCGATCCGGAACACATTTGGGCATGGACCCCAAAAAATTTCACTCTCAAATATGAACTCGGGTTTTGCATAAAAGACGATATCATCAAACTCGTGTGGGAGGCAGATCTTCTGTCATGTCAAGCCCTTCCCAAGATGAAATAAAGGGCGTGTCGCTTGTCGTCACCGGTGACAGACGACCACGACATCCTTATCCTGCCAGGAATATATACCTGGCCTTCCATATATCGAATTAAAAGGAGAGCCGCTTCGTCGCCTGCAGTAATTGTCCTTTTGTGTACAGTACATCACATTTCAAAAATGGCATCCCAAGGTCTGATCGATTCCAAAATCGTGAAATTCGCCTGGTGATTACATCTCCCGCTTCTATTTATTTTATTTTTTGGTTCAGTATATACCTGCAGCTCGAACTTGAATATGACCTTGACGTTGCAGGTACATTTCCCCCGCGGTATATATACGAGAAGTCATTGTTGTCTGCTGGGCTTAATCGCGCATAGCATGCAAACTCCAGCAAGCACGTAAACCCCGGTTTTGTCACAGTTGAGAAATTCCCCCTGGCACGATGTCCAAGTTGGTAACAAGGAATATTAAAAGCAATCAATTATGAGTAATGACTAAATCTTCATTGGGCAAAAGGGGTGGACCGATGGACAACAACAAAAAAAACGAGCCTCGTAACCTACATTTTACAGCACATGGGAATTCCTAAAACTCATTAGTGACGCATTTCCACCAAGAGAGCTGCACCAGAGGCCCACTAACCACTGATTACCTTATTCTGCCAAGTAAGCTTTTGCAGCCTCACGTCATGAAGTAGAAGAGATAGCTGCTAGCTGCCATGACTGTAATTTTAGACCAACCCTCACATTAAGATTGCCTTTTTTTATTTTTGCTCCCAGAGTCCTTTCATCTGTAGCAAACATGTTTAAGTAATGCGTGATATTTATACTGCCCCCCCCCCCTTTCCTTGATTGCAATGGCCATTATGGGGCGTGCAGCAGGTAATGCGATTTATGGGCGTTACGCAAGTTGTTTCCAAGGGCGGCCAGGACGCTTAGAAGTGGTTATGACGAGCCTGGGATTGCTTTTTATACAGTGTTTTCAGGTGCAAACCATGTCCAGTTGATTCGAGTTTCCCCCGTCCTATCTGCACCAATATTTTGCCAAGAAGCCAGTGTGGTCTTGAACATATTTGAATAAAGATAATGCCGGATATTGAATTAGTGAGTGCTGATACATAATATCTTGCATTCCACAGCACTCTACAACAAACACACAATTATTATCAATGGCGACATTTTAATCTCAAGCACAGCTGCACATGGTCACTCCAGTGTTCATTCCGCCTGAGATGACTTTTGAGCATTTGTTTACAATTACAGAGATGGCCCATTCCAGTTTTGTTTGAAAGTAACAGGATCAGCTACTGATTGACTCATATCTATCCAAAAGAATTTAGCTATATAAGGCATCAGTGAAAATCAATATGATCAACAAATTCTTAATGAGCTATAGATCTTGGTTTATTACAGGTTCTGACAGTGCGAGCCATTCCACGGAGCAATTGTCGGTTTAGCAGGCACTGAATGCCCAGCAGCTTGCCAAAAAAAACTTCTGTCGACATCCACAGAGTTTGCGGGCCTTGATTTGTTCCGTGACTTCACAGAGTTTGTCCCAATAGCCCCAAGCCCCAGAAGTCAGGCGAGGTACTACTACCCTCCCACTTTTTTTTCTCTCCACGAGACGTGCCCTCTTCTATCGCATATAAAATGGCCCATGCTGTACCGAGACTTTAATGACAGTGGCTCCCGGGGTCGGGACTTAAACGAACGAAAAAGGAACCGCAAACTGGTCCGAATCACGAACACACAAGTAGCGTGACCAGAGTCGCTCACGTCTCCAACCGCAAAAAAGGGGTGTACCATCCAGTAGCAAAGAATGAAAAAAAAAAAAGGAGAACACACACACATGCTGGGCACAAGTCCCAAGAGGCCTATCAACCGGCAGTGTCATATAGCAACCGGTGCTGGGGCATTAGCATTTTGGTAGCCAGCCAACCGATGCCTTGCTACCCTGCAGCAGGTCATTTCACTTGCATAGGTGCCTCATAAGACCGCAGTACCTAAATACAGCCACCATGCACTTTTGTTTTGGCATTGCGGACTGGTGACTCAGGACTCAGGCAGCTGCTTGGTCGATGTCTCCTTTGGCTCTTCCTGAAACATTTGCACAAACTCGCTGATCGTATATAACCCAGCAGCACGATATGTTTTTGGTCCGGATGTGACAAAATATTCGAAATTAAATTCGTGCCTAATTTTTGCGACAGACTTTTGGCGCCTCTGTCAGTACATTTTATTGCAATCGGATGATTCGCATGTTACGTCACAATTTCGCGAGTGATAGATTGGGACTTTTGTTGCTCCCTGTCGAGTGACCAACAGAGCATGTTTTCGCTGCGGTTCACTTGCAGGGACCTCAAAAATAGAAATCGGGGATTAACGTCATCTAGTCCAGGGCAAAGATTACCCCTATCCTTACCAAGTGACCCGATAAGTCACGTGCTGTTTTTCCCTTCATTCAAACGATTCGAAAACGGGGTCCGCAAAAAAAAAGAAAAAAAGTGATCAGTTGTAAAGGTCTGCAAATAGTGCTGCTTGAGACTATATATAGATGTAACTGGCGCCGGCGTTATGCCCGTTGTGTTGGTACGACTGACCTTTTTGCAAAAGAAAAAGGTGATCGATTAAAAGGACTTTTGCGTCATTACGAAGCCCTGACCTTTTTTTTGTTTTTCATTGGTTTAGGATGAGGAGGAGGGGGGGATGCAGATTATGTTGTAAGACGCACCCCAGTTGCAAATATTTGGACGGAAGTGACAGGCACGCGAGGCCATTGGACACTTATAGACGACACAGGGTGGCATAAAAACACCTCAGCAAATTTTTAAACACTGTGTATGGCACTGCCCAAAGTACACAGTCCAGAAATTAAAATAATTACAGCCATGCTTTGTACTGAGCAATATTCGCGAAATACCGTCTATAGTTGCCTACAACACTATACACACTGTCCTGGGCACGTACGAATTCCAATCAGAAGATAACATATTCACAGTCACATGAACAAGGTCATTGGCATATCGCGAATACTTTACCGAATTTTTTTTTGGCTGAAGGGACACTTGCGTAAACAGACATATTTCCTGCTATCTGCTCGATTTATATCCGACGAACGCACTATAATTGCAATTGATCCGTATAGTAATTATTGCGGAGTATATACACCCGGGTTGCTATCTTTGTATCCTGAAAGGGAGCCATGGTTCACCTTTCTGTACCCCACGAAGAGAGAAAAAAGCTGGCAAACATGCTAAGAGCACAGTGATCCCGAAGCAAAAACCGATTCACAAACTCAAGGTAAATAAATAAACGCCGTGCAATTCTTCGTGCTCGGGACTAAAGCATAAAAAGTGCAAAAAAAAAAATACCTCGCTAAAATCCATTAAAACCCGCGATGGTCTTTCATCCGACATGCAAATACTGTTAGCACACGGTATATAACCCGAAGTAATGCGATTTTGCACTGCTTATTTTGTTTCGCGTCCATCCGGTACAACTGGGTTAACAGGCAATTAAAATTCTTTTTTGAAATGTACTGTGTGGTCCCGCCCCCCCGACACAAATAGATCGGCGAATTTGCACGTTTTTAGCACTTGGGTCTTGGCATTGACATTTCTTCAGTACGACCTCGGTGAAGTAAATGCACTCCCGTTTTGCATGTAAGCAACTTTTAGGAGTTTGGAACCTTAAGGCCGTTGGTTGTTTACGCCAATATCGCAAGAAAACAAACGAGGTGGCTGCCAAATATTTAAATCTAAAGTGTGGTTTAGGGGCGTCCCTCCTGGCACAGTAATCTTCTTAGGATCTCAGTGATGCTGCTGTTGATTGACAACCACCGTGCCAAATCCGGCTGCTCAAAATCTCTTTCCCATTGCATAATCGCCCCCCCCCCCCCCTTCATTTGCGTTGATACACTTAACCGGGTCTAAGCCGGCATCGTGCATGTGTAATTGATCATGTGTCCTTTTTTACGCCGATTTATCCGCGTACGGTTCAACGAACTATAGGAGAAAATTCTGGTGGCTTAAATGTCCCGCAAAGTGTGACACATTGGACCAAGCAGAAAGGGGTCGCAACTCGAGGACAAGATACACACACTGGAACGACGTGTCAGGTAATGAACAGATCGGGGTTCAGAAATAAAACTCTTGGAAGATTGAAGACACTCACCTCTTCCACCGGGATGAATTCACTGGGACCGGCGTGAATGGACCGAGGTATTTTCACACTTCGGTCCTGGAACGAGAAAGAAAGAAAGAAAAAAAAAACATGGTATTTAGACAAGGTCGCAGCAAGTAGTACCAAGCAACAAGTGCCCCCCTCATAAATGATTAGGCATGCTCTCATGCTGAGGGGAAACTTAATTGCGGTTTCAGCGAAATCAACAACATATTTCGCCCTTAATGAGAATTCACACAGGAATCAACAGCCGTTGCTAATATTCAAGGAGAACTGGTCACACTTTCTGCTCAGCCTATTTTTACGGATTACGGGGCTAATAATTGTTGAGGCTGGTCATTGTCATGGAAGGCTTTACGAGGAATTTGTGCTAATATTCTAACATCATGCGTTGCCACAAAGCAAAAAGTGTTTGAATATTCCCTAGATGATCCTCATAAAACCTTTCTTCCCTCCATATAATGAAGTGGAAATAATCGATCACCCTCGCCCATCTCAAGTCATACACAATACATATTAGCTATTAAGTGTATGACCCCAAAAAATCACTCCCGATTAGGCGAGACAGCTGCTAAAAAAGGGATGTATCTTTCGACGACATCTGTTTACACACACACACACCGCCTTTTCCCCTCTATCATCAGACTCTCAGACATGAAAACAAACACGTGATAACTGATTATTCCTGAGTAAGGCCACCTGAAGCATTCTAGAGAGGCCACAGAAGAGTTCAAACTTTTTTTTTTCAAGCAGACCCATTCAACCCCCTTTGAGTATATAAACTCGGCCCTCATTTCAATTCGCATTATGCTCTTCATTGAATGAGAGTCACCACGCAAGGGCATCTGGTGACCTTAATCTCCTTTGGCATGCAGTTTTGACATTTCGCTGCATCCAGACAAATTTTTTTCTCTCTCTCTTTCCAACCGGCTATTCTTAGCACACAAACGAGCCCTTTGTTGCCCCGTGACAAATGTCGACAGTGTGTGTATATAGAGAAGCCATTTTTTGCTGGTATCGTGACTGCACTGCTGTGCGTGGACCTTCCCATCCAGGCTAAATGTTAACGAACCTTTTAGTAAGTCAAGGTAATTCTAGGTCGCTGATTACCACCAAGCTAAGAAACGCTATTTGAGTCTCGGGCCCAGGTTCAACCCATCAGTTATTTTGGATCAGGTCCAGGTGGAAGGATGCAAGTTCACGCAGGGAAAAACTGACAAAAAAAAAAGCATTTTATCTAAATGTTTATCGTGATTGGCCAGAATGTACTCAACGCGCCGGAATAGATTCAATGCCACCATGTATTTATGCCACACGTCTTCCATGGTCACAATCGCCGAAAAGGTGCATATCGCGCCAATTCACCAATCAGCGATTGATGAGCTAAACCTATAGATGTCTTTAACTAATCAGCAGCTAGGAGAATGGTGATTGGTTAGCAAAATGTGCTCTTTAGCCAATCAGCGATCACATCATGTGATTGGTGGGAAAGCTGTCTTGAATCAATCAGCATTCACATATGTCTCCAGAAGCACGCTGATTGGTTGACAATGTTTTTACCGAGGTTTTTACCCTTTATCCTCGAAGGTATGCATGACTGTATGTCACCATTTTTGCTCGAGCACACACTTGAAAAACAAATCACACCTGTCTCCTCCGATAACAATCATCATTGCTGCGGGAGGGTTGAACAACATCCTCTGAAATATTGGCGCCAACTTTTCGATCAGCTGTGTTGACATGCCACGTGCTTCTCTGTTTGTTGCAATGGTTCACATATATAAACCCAAACGTACCTGGGTGGCAATGTCTCCGATCTTGTCATCGTGCATTTTGAGTGACGCACTGTGTTCCGGGTACCGAGTGATGGCAGCGTACCATGGAGGCTGCACCCTCGCCGTCGGCCGAATAAACCCGACCCCAAAAATCACCCCGGCAAACCCTCAACTTCTGGCAGGAGGCCATCTTTGCGCGCCAACCAACCTCAAGAGCACACCGGGGGCAAGAAGAGCTACATGTGGCAAAAAGGATCAGAAGGGGGGTGCGGGGATAGAGCTAGCTAACAATAAGCAGTGCCAACGCGGGTCCAAAACACTGGAGACTGCCAAACTTCCAGGGTTAATTTTACCAACCCGCTCAAACCGCGCAGAAGAAGATGGGTCCATCTCGCATCAAACCTTCGCACCTCCAAGGACAACTTCCTCAGCAGTAATGTTGGTGAGAGAGAGAGAGAGCTCGTTCAATTTCAAATTGTAATGAGGGATTTACATTCTAGCTCCAATTAATTAATCAGAATGATTAGGGCAGCCCACATATAGCTCGGTTGGTTACATCAGTCCTAGGTCGTTCCGTAATTGAACGAGCTCGGGGCTAAGTACTGCTCATATTTAGAATTTCATACATTGCGAGCATAATCTGCGCATGGTGGCAGTGATTCTGGGATCTGAACGGAATGAGGCGCAGGTAATTAATAACGTTGTAACTGCCACTGAATATTTTACGTATATATCTGAAGCTAATTAGCATTTCGTGACAATCATGAATAGATAATTATTATAAAGTTGGTGTAACATGTACACATAAGTCCATTGTAATTTTCACGCGAAAGTCCAGCATTATGACACACACGTAAATGTGCTGTACAGTACATCAGCAAATAGTTCGTCTCCATGTGAAACCAAGCAAACAAACAATAAATCCTGTCAGTTTAAATCTTTTTTTTCCCATGCATTACAGTATGCGTGATTGAAGACTCACCTTTTTTTTTATGAGAAACTGTTACGATAATTTATTCTCTTGGAGGGGAAAACCTGCTATATACTGTAACATGCAGCTTCTCAGTTCCTTTTGTTGGAGGAAATTAAAGTGGCACAAAGCAAATATTGTTTGTCTTGGATACGAGCACAGCCAGGCCCATTATCAGACCAATATATCATTTCATCATTTGTTGCCCAGGCACAAAACAGCTACCATTTCTAAAGCAACCTTGCAATTTCAATATTTACTCTCATTAATCGTAAGCCCATGTAATTAGAATCCTGCCGTTTCTAATGTCGCATTTAAATTCAAACCGGAATTAAATTATACGCATCTTTGTCACCACACTTGTCCCATCATTAATTCTGTCTCTACCAACTTATTCCTATAGCACTGTGCTGTTATTTCGGTCCAGCAGCCTTCGAGCCATTAAATCCCGAATCGAATCAATTATTACAATGTCTGTCCCCTCTTGGGTGTTACACTGCACCGCAGCACTGCACGTTGTGGTCTGGCTCTGTGTGCAAGCAATACCATACGTATGCGGTGGAGAGTCAACAATGTTGTTTTATCCTGATCGTTCAGAGCTACACCCAAGCCTCCCATGCTCCCAGGAGGAGCCTATCCTACAGGATGAAAAAAAAAAAAAGGCTGGACGTGATTGGAATCGTGACAAACACTGTACTTTGTGATTCAATGTGTATATATAGTAGGTCCTCTCCTGAGGATTTTGAAAACGTTTTGTGGTCTGTTCCGGGGCATTTCCCAGATGTGAATATACCTCACGGAAAACACGGCATTTTGGAAGCGTCAACCTGGATTTTCCGTGTCGTACATGTTCCATGAAGTTGAGTAATTTCCCCCTGCCCCTTTGTCTAGTTTTCCCAGCGCAAGAACAACTGTAAAGGCAACAATGTATACTATCCAGAAACGACCCGGACATCTATGAACGTCACTTTAACTATTATGACCTTCAGAGAAATTAAGCCTTATTCGACACAAATGACGTCTGGGCCATGTGTGTGCGGGACATACCAGATATGTCCAGCTTTTGCTTGGACCCTCACCCTTTCCAGATGAACCAAAATGACGAAAAGGGCAGCCAATCAATACCATTTTTTAATATTGATCTTAATTAACTTTTTTTTCTTCCTCTTGATTAGACACTCCCACGTGACTTGTTTTTCCAAGCCGTCAACAACAAGCATCATATACGTAAGGACTGGTGGGCGCGACTACTTTAAGCAAATATGACTCGTCTTGTTCTTAAGCAAGATTGATTTATATACGTGCCTTGTATATATGCATACACATATACTGGTGGGGTGTGTGTGTATAAATAGCACAGCTCTTGACTACATAACTGATAGCAGATCTGAAGGATGGAGAAGCTAGAAGCATGTGGTTTATAGTCCTATCACCTTAGTAGCAAGAGAGGCCTATTTACGATTTGTCACAAGGACGACTTGTTTGCTGTTGTTTACCGGTGTATTTAGTCCCTCTGAGAGACAACAAAGTGATTATCTCAGGATTCGACGTTTGACTGATAAGCGCATCTAAATAAATAAAAATATGTAGTCGCAATACTACCTTCACAAATCTATACAGGGTGTCACACCACCGAATATTGTGGAGATAACTTCTGGAGTGGTGACTGATATCAGTTTGATGAGTAGTGGCAGGTGACATCCCAACAGGCCCCTCTCTCTCACTTTGCTGGGGGTCACACACAAGTGCACTATTGTTGCAGCGTTAATCAGAACATGCGCTTGTCATCTTTTTTTATCATCAGGTCACACATATGGGCGGGTTTATTTTTAGATCTCATGGTTGAGAGATACAGTGTTATAATCAAATCAAGTCCTTCAAAAGTGGAGCAGCATAAAATCGATGCACAATTTCGCCTCGAGGATGGTATGCAGACTAACACATAATATTGCTATTGATTTGCTCTCCATCCCTCTGCCGGATGGGAAAGAGATGGGCAGAGGAATATTTCATTGTTGGGGCCGCATCCATCCGTCACGGGCCAGGAAAAGTCCTCTGCAGTAATTAGATGCAAACGTGAATAAATGTTTGATAACTAGACAAACGGAAGATATCGTACTGCAAAAAAAAAGAGCAACTTTTTGCTGTTTGCTCCAACAAGGCCACAAAGCCCATGAGATTGCGGGTCACATAAGATGGCCTTCCACTAATCAGCGCTACATTTCCTGTTTTCTGCATCCGTAGCTAGCGCCCAGGTCAAAGACCCCCAGGGATTCTATAAAAACCTAGAGCATGCTTATTTATTCAGCAATGTGCATACCCACCACAGTGCGACCAGAAAATGTGACAACTCTTTTTCTGGGTAACTAACAAGCTAACAAAAGGGATCAGAAATAACATGCCAATAACAGGCTAAATCAATGCGATGTTTTTTTAATGCTCTATTGAACTCTCCAACCCCATGTATTTACTCGGTTTATTCTTAGCCTGCAGATGCTATTGGACTCTGGATAATGATAACAGATGCATTCTGGCTTCAGAAACTTGCTGTAACACCCATCTGAGGCAGCACCAGCTTACACTACTTCTTTTTAAAGGTGTCCTCTCCAAATGTACAGCGTGACAGTAGACAAGCAATATATTCATTCACTGTAACAGTATTTAATTACTGTATACATGTCACCATTTCCATGGTCATACTCTACTTCAAGTAATCTACCAATTCATTATCTCACTAATGACAGGTCCAGCACCTGAATGCAAGTACTTCAATTACACATACGAGCAAAAAAATTACATCAAACAGGAATGTGAAGTTGATAACAATATTTCCCATGAGAAGTCATAGGGTACCTCCTTTTAAATACTTGACTTTTGTAATGGAGTTACGATGTGTTCTGAGAGTAAATAAATTCCTGTCAATTCTGTCGCCTACCTGAGCTATGAAAAACGGCCACAAGATACAACGCAGCATGCCAGACGTGTCTCCAACACACCCCGACTTTCCAGTGTTTACGCTGTGTATGTACTGTCATCAATAGCGAAAGGAAGCGAGTGACAACAGATTTACATGTGCTCCTACTTATCTCCTAAAGCAGGTCAGAGGAACCTATATGCTATAATGACCAGTTCTCCATGACGAATATAACTATTACTACCGCACATTAATTACCACTAATGCCATCAGCATTTTTAGAAATTGCTAATCTGTGCAAAATAATAAGTCCATCCAAGTTGCATGAATTGATATTCGGAAGAATTTGTTCAGTTATTTAATCACAACAATTACTCAATGATCCTTACCTTGACCAGCTTGAGTATGTGTGTGCACCTCTCCCTGACATCTGGAAAGGGGCAGTCGACGGAGAGCCTGAGCAGGGTCGGTAGGTACACCTTGACCTGTGCTCCATTGTCACATGGGGGCACCCCACTGCCCCCGTCGCTAATGAACAGTCCACCATGGTTCCTTCTCGGGCTACCGTAACCATTGAGCCAGCCAAGCACGCTCTTCTCCATGGCTTGCAGGGCTTGATTTCTTTCCTGCGGGCTTCGGGAGCACACAGGGAGGGAGAAGCGCCACACCTGCTCCCAGTGGCTGATCTCCTGCTCTTCTTCCAGGCCGCTGTGGATCATTTTTGATGACTGTAGACAATCACGATGTTTGGAAGAACAGAGGGTGGTGCTGGAAAAAAAGAGGAGAATCTAATATGATCAACAGTATTCCGATCAGAGGAAAAACAGATAGATAGCAATCAAAATTCTGCAGCATATCAACACACTGATGATGGCACCAACCAGGATTCTGATTAATGATCCGTCTCCTATGAATATCCCATTGTTTCGATCAATCACGATTTTTCTGAATCATAGGAATATTTAGCGTATTACGATTACCAGAAGTATTATCTGCTAATATTCTTCCAACCAGAATCATCTATCCCAGCACTCAAGTGCAATGAATTTCCAATTGGACCTGTTGGAACTATTGGCATAAAATGTCAATAGTTCAACCCATTTTTTTTTTTGCAGGCCAGATCCTTTTGCAGGGATTTAAATGAATGGGTCAATGGCTAATTCCAACAGACAATACTTTTGAAAACCAGAGTAACTATTACAAATTAACTGCTTCAGAATCTCTCTAGCGATACTGGCCAGCTATCAAAAAAAGGTATTTAAATAATTAAATGCTCACTGAACTGTCATCAATGCCAGTTAGCACATTTAGTGCCCCGTAAACACAACTAAAACAGCCACAAACCTCAATCGCTCACTGCAAACTCCCAGCACAAATCGGTGCCCGTCCCTTACCTGCCTCACATATAAAATCACATTATGAAAAAGGAAAAAAACATTGATAGTAACTGGCAAATCGCCCTAATCAGATATCTTATCCCAGCTTATTGACCTGCTTGTGTAATTAAAAAGCACAACTCGTCAACACCTAGAATGATCTGTACATACACTTTTTGATTCGGGAACAACAGTCCTGGTGGCTGTACAGAGTTGACCTTACCTGTAATTACTTTTAAGAACAAAAATATTTTGTTCGAATCTTGTTAATAATTAATCCCCCCCACCTTTTTCAGTGTTTAATTGTGCAGCCAGCCAGCCAGCCCCGTCGTCTCCCTGCCTGCTTGCTGCTGGTGCTGCCAAACGATTATCCAAGGTTGCAGCACACAGGGGGACAAAAAAAAGGAACAAGAGAGAAGAGTGTTGCACATACACACACACTCTCGGTACACACACATACACACATAGAGAGAGGTGGGGTCCGCTTAGCAACAGCTGGGAAAGAGTTGGGCCATATCGACACCAGTAGAGCGCCACGTACCTGATACGGGGCGTGTAAATGCGCTCATGTCGGCACGACGCTGAACTAACTTGCACCATTAGAAAGCAGAATTAGAATTACTCTACGATCCTCTCGGAAGTGACGTACACCCGGACTCCAATTTGACGTCACATTATAGCAATTTTACTCATTCTTAATTAACGTCTAAAATCGGTTCCCTAATTACCCACCCACAATTTGACCCACTTTTGTCCAATATCCGGTTGTCAAATCTGCAACTTGACTCTGGCAGAATCGCAACTATTTCCGGTTTGCAACTTTTTTTTTCTTTCTTTTTTTCTTTTTCATTTGCAAATATTTTCTCTGCCAAACAAGACACTCGGGAAAGGTTTTGTCTCTTCAAAGTGTCTCTCTCTCTGGAGTGCTGCGACTAGTTCAGGTTCTTTTTTGGAATAAAAAGAAATGGGGTTGTCGGAAAGGAGCTGGTGATGACGAGGAGGCCTCGACCAACTGAGGCCGAGGAAGTAAGTTTTTGACCTTCTAAAATGTTCTATTCCATTTTTTTATATATAGGAAATGTCTGACAACTAAAGTACTATTTGGTACTCAGCCTCCCATTTGAAAAAGTACGTACACTGACATGTACGCTGCGTTTACTTGGCATTGCGCTTACTTTTACAGGGAATGTACAGGGTGTTTCACAAGTCCCTGCAAAGAGTTACCCTTTCTACCCAGAAACATTACGTTTGGCTTGCACTTTAACCGTCAATTATTGTTTCATATTGTACATTTTAAAGCGGGAGTTTGCCAAATAAGAACGTAGGCCGTACATTATGTGCGAACTGCAGGTAAAGAGAGGAACTTGTTGAATTTCATTGTCATATAATTCAGACTTATTAACATTAAAATTTGGTTTGCAGGTGAATTTGGAATGCTTTTGTTATGATTTTACGTGTAATCTATTATTATTATTATTATTGTAGAGCAGCGAAATAGGAGGGAATTGATACTCACTGATTATTTTTCAGCTTTGAAAGTGCGAATTACACAGACATAATTGCAGTCTGCTGTATCTTCTCATTGATTTGGCACTGCGCTTACTTTGTGGAATTGACCAAATACTAAAGGTCCAAGTACGTTGCAACATTTTGGGAGAAATTGGGCCATACATTTTTTTTAAAACATGTTTGTTTATTCTGATAACTGCTGTTCGGACTGAATTTCATGACATTTGGTTTGCAATGGTGTAAAGTCCATGTCGGTTTGCTGAGAGTGGATTTGTGTGCTAAGTAGTGAGTCAGGCAAATTGGATGTGCTTCTAATTTATGAAGCGGTAGCGCTTGTTATCACGTTTAGCCCATTTCAAGAAGCATTTTTGTAGGTACCTTGCCTTTAATTAAGCAGAAACTTTATTTGTTTCATGGTTGAGAACTTTGCCTGCATTTTTGGTATGTAACGAATATCTGTTAAGTACGGAAAGAACTGACAAACGTAATGAGCACTACATACTGCATTTAACTGTATTTTGAATTGTGTGGATGCAATGTATCGTATTAATATCATTTAAATTACGCTAGCTCTATGCTGCATTGTTAGTGTTGCCACCTGCTAGACTGTCACTTGAAACGGAGCCTCGTAATCACGTTCACCTATGTGGGAAGTGATTATCTTGTCCAACCATATTGCACAAGCAGATAATCCGAGTGCCACATGCTTCATTAGAGCCTTGAGAGTCTTTGAGTAATTAATTGGGTTCCCAGTTGCTGTGTTCACGAGAATTCACCTGTTGTGAGGGAGACAATGGAGAGGAAAGGGACCCACTATTTTTGTTAAAATTATGAGTTCTTGGCCATGGTTTGCTTAACATTCTTGAGCTGGTGAGATGTGGTTTCAAAGCAGAAAACCCTTTCAGGTCAGTCGGAAGGTTATTTTAGCGCTCAATATTATTTGCAGTTGCTGGAAGGTCTGCGATTGGCAGACAAAATAGATCCTAGTGTTGATGGGTCATCAATTCCAAGGTTATCACCTGACTTGCGCCAGTTGTGCACATTATGTTTCCACATTGTGAACACCTTTGTTGTGCAAGTTCCAGGTAGTGCACGTGAGATGCATCTATAATATTGCAAAAGTCTGTTGTGCCGCTTGTTGTAGCACAAATTCATTATTTAGACTGTAACTTTGCTATTTTTAAGGAAGTTATTTAGCCAATTGACTTTTACAACTATGAGTAATATTATTTACTAGCGGAGTGCTCACATTATTATTATTGCTGGACAGATGGAGCTCTGCCTATCTTTTTACAACCGTTGTGTCACCCTGAAGGCATTTAGTACACTAGGTTTGTCATGTTTATATCATAATTTAAGTATGATGACATATTTAACACTGGCCATTAATTTTTTTAGAAGCGGCAGAGTAATAAAATATATCACATCGTAATAATTATGTGGTGGTGACATAATTGTTTTGTGTCCCTGCAACGGACGTGATTTCTGCAGATGACCTTACCGACTGTGCCCCTGAACGCCTGAAAATAAAAGCAGTGCTGTAACAATGGTGGTTGAGTCTTAAAAAAGCACTGTTGTGTACACACACTCGAGATCAATGAGTAATGAATGACAGGGTGGTAAAAAAGGAGAAGGTATTCTTAGCTTCCCTTTGTTGAACGTGTGTCCAACAGTGAGTGGTACTTGCTACGCAAATACATTTCACTTACCTGGGTTCCAGTTGATGCAAAATGTTGTGGGGAGGAGGGTTGGGTGGGTGGGGGATGAATGACAGATTGAAAAGTTGTTATGAAGTTTCAAGATTGGCCTATTGCCTATTTGGACACACACCAATAACTCCCACAAGAAAAGCCAATTTCGTCAGTTTTGTTTCCTCCTCCTCCTTTTACGTAAAAATGATGGAATGCCGTGTAGATAAAGGGCCTCTGGCAGGATTTGTTGCGTCGTTGAGAAATTTTTGGGTGACGACAATGTTGGGATAGCATCACCAGTGTGGTCTCCGCATTCCCCGCACACACCCATACAGTGCGGTGCAAAATGCTTTCGGGGCATAGCTGAAAATTGACTCGACACTTTTAGCAGGCCCGAAGCTTTTAATGAGGCAGAAAATGTGGGTCACATGGCATAAGTACAGTTGACAGTTGTCCAAGGCTGTTACTCCCCTAGCCTCTTAAATAATGACCTTTAAGGATTGCTGGGGCCAGGTGAGTTGGCAGCCTGGCCGCAGGTAATCATCTCCCTCCAGGGACGAACGGTCTTCCATTCCAAAAGGTTGTTTTCAATTCAAACAAACCCGCCCCTCCGGGTGATTGATTATCTTTCCGGGTATAGTGGAAAGAAGTGGAAATTGCTCCCATAGTGCGAGGATCTTAGGTGCTAACAGTTGCACGCCCACGTAGACGCTGGAATGGTATTTACCATAACACCAATTGAAATTCTTGGCACCTGCTCCTGAAACCGACTTTCACACTGCTACATACAGATTTGATATTGGTCGCGGACCTGGGCCGCTGAATTGACATAATTTGGGCTGGAAATTTATCGTTTTTTTTAACAATCCTGTCAGAATGCAGCCAGATTTATTTCCCACCAGATGAATAAGTCATGTTTTTCTGGAGGAATATTCCAGCTTTCTTGTAGTTTAAAAAAAATGACAATTTAGTTTCAGCGTTTTTTTCATATTTTGCAGAAAATGTGTTTACGCCTTCGTTGCATAATTTTTAAAAGTGTTCGTCTGTGTACTATTACCGTAAAGGGGGCCTGGAGAGTGTCTTGCATTGCACATTCCATCTCCGTTGTATAACTCCAAGAGCAGATATCGCATTTGATGGCGGTAATTGAACATTGGCTGAAAGTACTTTGGTGCTTTCAAATATGATTTTGTTTCAATAAGTGACTCGCACCTTCAGTATTTATCGTCTTGGTAAACATGTTGCGGAAACCAAATGACACCTGTCCGTAAATTGATTCTCTGGTTGCCAGGAGTTGGCTCAAGACGTTTGCCCGGATCATGAAACATCCTGTGCTTTTCGGGGTACTGCTTGTTAGGTTGGGACACCCGGTGTCGGTATGTAAGTGGGTGCCGTGTGGTGTTTTTGAGAGGCAGATAGAGGCAGAGGGGCGTGTGTTGTGGTGGGGGGCATGGTGCCAATCCCCCCTCCCATTTGAAAGGACCCTGGCGCTCCGGGAAGGAGGCTTCCGGAGGTCCTTGTTTGTTTTGGGACGGATCGGATAGGCATTTCGGCAGCTGCCTGGCACCTCAGGCAGACTACTTGGGACAATACTGCTCACTGATGATGGCCTCTCAACACAACCGATCCACCGCCACTCCTCCAGAGTACACCTTAGTGGTGGGATGAGCATATGGAAAGAAGAAGAAGAAAAAAAAAGAAAAGATATGAGGGAGAGCTATTTATAAATAGTTTGCAGGCCGGATAGTGATAGGGGTTCCAAATCATTTCACCCCCACGTTTTGCTCGATTCAGCGTTTGCGCGGTTTTTTTCCCGTTCAAAATAGGACCCCGGGGGCAGGATGGAGCCAAGAATGTTGAACTTTGTAAATCGGATGGCAGGAGTCCAAAATATCGCTGAACTGCTTATTGGGAGTAGGCGGGAATATCATTATGGACTTGTTTCTGGCAGGTACTCAGCTGGTAGATAAACACTTATTTTAAGAGAGCACCCAAGATGGAAAGCGAAGTACCAAAGTTGATCTAACTTGTAAGTGTAACCGAACGTGGGAGGCATGCATGATTTGTTAAAATTTTTTTTTGTCTTAAATTTATCTTACAAGTTAGTGCAGTATTTTTACATACTACAGTACAATCTACATGAAGCGTCATGAAATGTGATGGAATCTGCCTCGGACATTTCTTTCAAATGCAATTGGCATTGCTGTAATATGCAGGCGCAACACACGCAAAAGCAGGTGTTGATTTGTGAGGTGAATTTTGCAATATTTTTTCTCACGAGCATTTCATGTTTCAACAAGTTGTATAATTATTTTTTTTCCGTTAATCAAGGATTAATTTTTTGCTTGTGTTTTCAAGGGCATGAACTGAAAAAAAAGGCTAGCCGCATACAGTATGAGCGAATAGGCATGTTTATTGACTAGCACATTGCATACTTCCAGGCCCTTTAAGGCTCAAGTCACTCAAGAGTGTTTTTATAATTTTTTATTGCCACTTGTCGTGGAAGTGAAGTGTCTTCATTGCGGTGCCAAATGTTTCCTCATTCCTCAAAGTTGGGACAGTTCAGCTGTTTGTAAAAGCGTATGTCAGGACCTGTTGGGAGGCAAGATGACAGAAATGGTGGTTGGAGTCAGCAGAGAGAAAGCAGGTGGGTGGGTTAGGAGCTGTTAGAAAGAGAAAAAAAAGAGCTTAGGAGGTTTTCTTTTTTGCCGTGGTTTGAGCCAAGAGATTGCGCATCCCTCTTTGCAAGTATGCAGCCAGGGACCGTCCCATTTGACGCACTTTTTGGTTCTTATGCAGGACAGTACACCTGCCCTCGCAATATTAATGACTGCGACATCCACTTTGGAAACTCTGCCAGTAGGACACATTTTTGTGCATCACTTTTTTTTCCCCCTTCCCCCTGTTGGTTCAGCCTGAATGGAGATTTATGATGTGGAAACATGGAAAGAGTTTTGGAAACAAATTACAGGATGTGCATCTCTCTCTCTTTGCAGTGATGGAGGAATCCCTGGCGCTCTTGGTCGGCGGGATGGGTCATTATGGCTGATCAAACTCATGTGTCGACAATGCAACTATTCTATGAATTGAAGCAGAAATTCCCTGCCGTTCCCGATTTCATTGTCAGCGAATGCATCAAGAAAGTGAGCAAATTTCATATAATACGTTCGACAGGGACAACGGAAAGATATTTGAAAATTTCATGAATGTCTTGACTTATTTGGACTGACAATTGCATGTTTTTACATATTTTGGAAAGCTTGTTCTAAGTGACAGCAATGAGCTCTATAGTAACCGCATTTGCACCGTTTTCAAAGTGAATCGATGAGATTACGAGCCACCTGATAATTGACTGGAAGGCACATGTGCACTTGAAGTGGGTTTTTTTTTTCCAGCCTGGCAGAATTTGTTTGGCTCTCATTAGAAGGCATGTGAAGGAATTGCTGCCACATACTGATTGATGCCAAGGGCAAAATATATTTTGAGATATTGCTGCTGTGTAGCAGGTGATATTAGCCTGTCTAGGTCGGTTTATGAACCATGCAATGTTTTCCCAGGTTAATTATATTTGAGAGCAAAACGGCATTGACCGATATGCACCATTTTTTTTTCTCTTCCAGAATCAGAACGACAAGGGAAGATGTGAAGAGCAGCTTGTGAGGGCCAACGAGCACTACACTCACATCCAAGGTGCTGGGCAGGCCGCCAAGATGTATGCCAGCAGTGGGGGTGGGGGAGGAGTAAGTGGTGCTGCGGGTGCAGGAGGAGGAGGAGGAGGAGGGGGAGACACCCACCTCGCACATGACATACACAACCTGAGCCTTGGTCGGCTGCCTGCACCTCCGCCATTGCAGTTTCCAACAAGTTCACATCAAGCGGGTTCAAGTTTGCAGTATCCGACCACTTTGCAACCAGCACCCTTCCAGCATTTCCTAGGAGGCCCAGGTTTGCTGCCACTTCCGCCGAGTTCCCAAGCTGGTGCGCAGCAGTTTTCGGCTGGTTCTCAGTTTCCGCTGGGTCCTCCCCACCCTCACTACCTCCCTGTGCAGTGGCCCAGACCTGCAACAGTGTCCAGTGTGGATGAAGCGCATCACCACCACCAACAAAGCTCAGTGTCCATGTATGTGAGCAGTGGCTACCATGCAACCCAGTCAGCCCCAACCACCCCACAGGTTCACCCACAGCCAATACCTCACCCGGAAGAGACCCGGTTCGACCCGGTTCGAAACATGCACTACAATGTACACAATTACGAGCTTAATGTCAACTACAGGCTTCGGAGTTCGCTTCCAGTGTTGCCTCCCCCTCCGCCACCGCCGCCGCCTCCTTCGCCTCCTCCCCCCAAAAGCAAGCGGCGCACAACTGAACTCAAAGTGGACCAGCAAGGTTTCTGGGGCATTGATCCCCCGCCACAGGCACCGAACCGACCGTACACCTCGGTCAACTTGACCTTGCGACCCCCGTCAACTGAACGGCAACCACCAATTGACATAAAGTCAGCAAGTTCTAGTTCAAGCCTGACTTACTCAACGTCCAGTTGCAATCCAGATCAAGGCTACCAGTCAAGGTTTCAGATTGAAATTGGTCCATCGGGAGGATGCATATCGGCAGTTAGAACCAGGATGCCTGGATTCCCACCCCCAAGTCCAGTGGCTCCCAGTGCGTCCCTAGTGCGGAAGATGCAGAGGCCAAGGTCTCACTACCAAGGGGATGAACCTGTGAGGAGTGAGAGGAAGTCATCACTTCCGGACGTTAGGGGAACTCATTTTGAGGCAGAGGATCCCGCTGCTTCTCGAGTGCCCCAGATGCCTGTCCTTCCCCATTCAACTCCAACAACTCCAACCCGGGCGAGGTCAAAGGGCAGCACGGAGCAAGGAGAACTAGCCTACACACAAGGTAGATATGCCTTTTCCACGCATTAATTTTACATTAACAATGTGTTGACACCAATTGTGTCCAGAAGTAAAGATAACCACTGTATTTACGATCGGAAGAAATAGCCAAGTAATTCCAGTGAGCTATGTCTGTAACCGTTACATGGCTTTTAGTGCAAAACCAGCCGAGGGCACGGTTTGTAAATACCTCAGGACAATGTTGCAAAAGTGCCTCCTCATGGACGCCATTGTCATTAAAGCCAGTGGCAATATTGCTTTTGGCGCACCTAAGTTAGGCTCGACGAATGTCAAAATGGTGGTGTCATTATCTGTGGCATTGACATTAAAGTAGGTGATGATATTGTTCTTGGCGAACTGAAGGTACACTTGTCGAGCGCACTTGAACACCTGCTTCGTGGCATTGAGGACATTCTGGTGCAGAATTCCAGTCGTAAGAATTGTTCAGTACATTCAATTGAGTTTTTAAAAGAAGGTTATGACTGTGGCACTATAAATTCTTATCACTGTTATAGCAGGATGGCAGTGTAGATTATCTTTTTCGACTACATTGTTGTTGGAAAGTCGCAGTTTTTTCATTCTTTTGTACTGCGGGTCTTACTATTCAGTATTTTTCATTTGATGTGTCTTTCAATTACATTTTCTTGGCAATAAAACAGGCACACTGACTGAAAGTGACGGCTTCGAATAATAAGCAGGTTCGTGCCAAAAAATTCACTGCCTGAAATGGACGCTCTGTTGGACAGATATGCAACCTGTGGTCGCTATATTGTTTCTCGCAATGGTACCGTTTCCTGTTTCTATTGCGCCTAGATTATGACAACTTTGTATGCAACATGCAGGTTGTAGTGGCGGTCTTTTAAATAATTATGACTTGCATCTGATTGTAGAACTTGCTAGAAATTTTTCTCATAGTTAATAAAAATGGAATCTTATTCATATTATTATGCCAAAATCTCACTAGGAGACTACTGTGTAACTCAAAGAGATGGAGACAATTTTGCATTGAAACCAAATGCATATCTTCCTGAGGATATAGTAGCCTACCTATCTAATTGGAATTGAAGGATTTGAATGAAACCCACAGTGGGTAAATTTATTGCACGCAAATCATTAAATGTGCGTTTACATGTGAGCGATTTGCCAAACAAAATCTTTGCCGAGGCTGAAATTAACAATCGACTTTCGCCTCAAACAATATTGGTTACTTGGGTTACTCAGCCTCGGCGAAGATTTCGCTCCAGTTCGCTCGTCAAATCACTCACATGTAAACGCAGCTTTACCGTTGTGATAGTATAGGCTAAGTTACAAGCAAATGATGATTTAGCCATGCAAGGACTCAGAATTTCCATCGCATTCATGCAGGATCCAACAGGAAGGCCTATAGTGCTTGTTCATCACAATGAGAACATTTTAAATCCAGGCCTTCAGTTGCTGGTAACTCAAAAAAATGGCCACGTAATTCATGCTTATGCTTTTACCTGAAATAATTCTGGGTGCTCGATTTACGCACTGCGCAAGTGACATTCAACTCCTTCATATCCAACTAGGTAAATACTCGTTGAAGGTGAGAGGTACTTGTCACAATTTATGGCACATTTTGGATTCCAGCAACAGTATCCTGATGTCTGTTTGCACATAACGTACTAGAGCAGTGCTTCCCAAACTGTGGGTCGTGACACCGTTAAATGTTTAGGGTTGCTAGGGATTATTTTTATAAAATTATTCTGTCTCTCTAGAAAAATATGCATCATGTTAAAGAGAAGATGTGTTAATAATGTAGTTGTTATTGTCGTCAACTACCACAGTAGGAGGGTACGTTAGAATTGGAAGTGGCTGTTGCGAATTTGACGAGACGATTTTCAGGGTTCACCAACTGAAAATTGATTGGGAAGCACTGTACTAGAGGAACAAAAGTCAGCTCATGTCTGCGTTAGTTAGCATTAGTTTCATAGTTAACATTTGGTCCTGTTCATATTATTTTTAAGTGCATTTGGTGACATTTGTTAATATTCTCAAGCTGTTGATAACTGGAGGGGGCTCATTCGTAAATTGTTCTCAATTTTTGTACTTTTTAAATCACCTGTTCATAAACTTATGAATTGGTTTTTCTCATGCTAGGATGATGGCAAGAGAACGGTACAGTTAGAATTATGCTATGCAGTAAGTTTTACCTTACTCCCGGTTTTATTATAACAGGTATGATGATGTAATTGCATGGCACAAAGGGGCCAGTCAGTGCCACGATCCCATAGAAGCCAATAGCCGACCAAAAAAAAAAAAAAAAGGTCGACTGTTCCCACCTCCTCATTCTCTCCTATAGATTTTTCTCACTAGCTGCGAGTTTCTTGGCCTGCAAAAGTCAAGGTCAGAGCATTACATCTGTGCTTCAGAAATAGTGCTAGGACAAATGATGCAGTGTATGAATCAATATTTATTGATTGACACATGAATATTTAGGTGTCAGCAACAAAACATTTAGCTTTCACTCACCTTTGTTGATTACATCACAATTTTTTTTGACGTGCATAAATATTTGGCGGGACGCGAGAGTGTCATGACAGTGGGCAGGATTCCAACTCGGTGGACAATTTTTGAAGCTTCAAGCCCCTATTTACGGACCTGTGAATGTCCCAATGTTGCTAATTACAGATTTTCTATTTACACTCCTTCTGGACTAAACAAACTGCCGAGGCATTATATCATCCTCCGAGTTATTTTCCTTTCTCTTTCTGTAGAGGTTAAAGGCTACCAACTGATAGCAGCATGTCCTCTCATCCGTCATAGATATTTGCAGTTTTATCGAAAGCCTTGAGGGTTGGCGGGATGTTTTGATAGTCATTTAGCTCTGGGGTTTTGTGAGAAAATGGAGTTGTCATGTTCGTCTCTTGTGTACTTCGAAGCGCTGCTGTTGCACCAGCTGGACAGGAAGCGGAAACTGGAGGAGGAACTGGACCAGGAGAGGGACAAGCTGAGGCGACTGGAGACTGAGGTTCGGACCATGGAGCTGGAGCTGTACCTGAAGAGGCACAGGCTCCACAACCAGAACATGCTGCCTTGGGTCAGTTTCACGTTTTAAAATGTTTTTTATCGAACCTTCTTGCAACACCCCGTCATGCTAATGCTCAATATGCAACCTATACAGCATTACTGCGAGAAAATATTTGTGCCCAAAAACAACAAGCAACAGGAAGTTAAGAGTGTTTACAGGCCTCGCTGGCGATATATTGGATATTAAGTAGGTTATGTAAAGTTGGGCTAGTTAGTAAGAAAAATGCGTAGGGGGGGAAACTGTGCCAAATGGACTTGTAACTACATCCATCTATTAAGTTGAGACCAGCTATTCTGTCTGAGAGTAGATAGCAAGGGATTCCCATAGGCAAAGTTGGGTCGTAATGTTTATTGCAGTTGATTTCACTTACTCCCAAATGATCGTAAAACCCGATTGTTAATGACTTACTGCGCGGTCTAAATTGGCATTGATTTAGACCATTTTATGACGCAACAGTGAATGCCATCTGCCGTTATGAATACTCGCAAGAGTTAAGAGTACTGCTTTGGCTACGTTTATGCAAGTTGATGAGTTCATGCATCGGTTCAAGTCCAATTCTGGTTTTTCCTGCCATTGTGCAACAGCTGCCAGCACTTCTAACAATCACTGCCAGCGGATGAGCAGGAATAGCAGCTGTAAAATATTAATATTTTGCTTACCAGGCCTCATACCAGACCTGCGGACGCATTACAGACGTAATTTACTCTCCGCCCTCTTCGGATAACTCTTCGTCTCATTCCAAGTGGGGGGCCCACAAGTCTTAGGTTATGATTAGTTGGAATGCTGTCCTGACGTGTGGAAATATGAAAGGGAAGCTTCATAAAGGTATTCTTCAGGTGGGGTGTCTGGCAGTTTTGATGGAAATTGCCACACCCCAGCTATAATTAGATGGGTAGTGAGAAGAACCCCTTGCTTCTCTCCCCCTTCCCTTCATCCTACTCTCTCGCTCGAGTGTGTGTGTGTGCCATGCTGCAAGTGATCAAGAATAAACACATGAGGGGAAGAGACCTAAAGCGGAATTATCATGGCCAGCTCAAGATAACATGCAAATCGTGACGTGAAGAACGTCAAGGAAGATGCTCACCCCCGCCCCCCTCCGTCATCCGCGCACACCCTAAAAACCTACCCCACCTCTCTGGAATTTCACCTGCCAGATCCTCTTAAATTATCACTCGCGGAGGACTTGAGACAAGTTATTCACCCTGGGTGCAGGAGGAAATGTCACGTTGGGAGAGAAGTGGGCCACACGACTGCTGAAATTTGATTTGTATCGCCAAGTGGGTTATGTAAAGCCCAAGCGATGAGTGGCAAATTGGTGCTTTTTTATGGGACAAGGTTTTTCATTTCTGCTTGACGGCAATTTGTACCGATTTTATGAAGATGGTAGGACCAAGGATATTGGACTGCCTTGTACGTAGGACGAGAATGTTTAAGAAAACCGCAGCTGGAATTTTCTGGGCATAAGCTATGTAGTTAGACATGATTCAACCAGTAGTGAAAACGCAGCTTTCTTGCAAATAGTAACAAAATAATTTGTCATAATTTACAGGAACAAGTACCTGTATTGTACCTGACAGTAACAATATTTTGCATTTTTGCAGCGCTCGCTACCTGTTTGCTTCTGTTGTGGTCATTTTTTGAGAATTTCGCAGCCCCGTTCACGCCACGAGCATCAACCGCTGGATAAACTCGCCTGTTCAAGTGCACCGTGGTGATGTACGGGGACATCAGTCGCCATTAATAGACCACTTTCCAGTGGATATATCCCTTTCATGTGTATTGCATCAGTAGCTGACAGGTAGCTGAGCTACGAATACAAATGATCATTTTGACATTCAGAACCGGTGGGGGGACCTATGAGGAAGGAGAGGGGGGGTAAAGTTAGAGCCAGGTATGTGTTGTGTGTAGGGTGTGCGGTGGGAGGATGAGGAGCAGTAGGCCAAATTGTGTCCCTGGATCCGGCCCAAGATGTTTTCAGCAGGCGCCAGACAGACAAAAGCGCTTTATTAAGCCCTCATCGGCGCCTCGGAGCAATTCCGTCACGATATGGGGCTACTGACACGACCGAGAGAGAGAGAGAGAGAGAGAGAGACCCAAGAACTCTGCGTCTATTCACCTGTCAGCATCATATGAACATGACGTGACACCGCTGTTTATTTCCTGCAGTGAACTTGGTCGACCTTGTACCCCTAACCGGATATCACTATACATTTACATGTCCCAAGAGAAATGCAGCTGTTGCTAGTAAACTAAGGATTTTTTGGGCTGGGCCCATGCCAGAGAGACTATCTTGACAAACACCCCCTCCCCCCCCCGGCATCCACCTCCCCCGGCGCTAAAGAAAGCTCAATTGGAACGCTGTTGCACATTTCTGTGCGTCTGGTCCGTCTCCTGGACACATGAATGGATAAGGGTCTGGCCATTTTTAGAAACCCTCTTACGAGACTAGCCGGTACATTACACCGAGGAAGGAATGCTCAAAAGGGGCGGACTGCACATATGAATCTCAAGGTCATTGCATATACAGCCTTTTCTGTAGCATCTCGGCTGATCTTTACTACACGACGAGGTGGCAGGAGTTGCGGTGGAGGAGCAAAGGACAGTTCAGAGATCGTGTCCGAATGGGTGGATGTTTCTGTACAGCTTTTGCAGACTTCCCCGGCACTGTCGCTCTTTGTGATATTATGCGTTATGTAACCGCAAAAATTACTGTACATTCTGCAGGCCAATGAACGTTATTGTGGCTTTTCCACGGCGAGATGCATTCAGATGCACTCTCTGCGCCTTCACTCGGACTCCCGCCACTCCGTGGAGTAGTAAAAATCATCCGTTACAGCATGCAGTTGATTAATGACGATGTCACACTTGTCGCGGCGAGAAGCCTCACGCCCCATTATGATACACCACCGTAACGTGTTGCGGTACGCCGCTCGTTACGTACTACAGACCGCGGAAAGCGTCCGTAGCTACAGCAATTTGTAAAACTCTATGAAAAATCACTGTACCAGAGACTGGCGCTTGGCAAAGCCACAATAATGTTTTTGGCCTGCGGCGCACAGTGAGGACCGCATTGTTGGCAGATTCAAAACCCACAATAAGCACCTAGCTTGCTTTCGCTTGCATTGGTTTAAAAGAAATCATGAAAGGCGACGAACCGTGCCTGGCAGGGCCACAACGGCAATTTGTAAAACTTGATGAAAAACGAGGGGTGCCAGTCTCCAGGTAGATTAAGGTTGCTACTCTTTCCGCAAATGACGTGTGCAATCGAAAGACGTTAGACGCAACGTCACGTTAGACCGTGACGAGGAAGAAGGTTGTGTATGCTAGAGCATGGCATAGAGCAGGGATCTATTTCTATCCACGTCCTCGACCCACGCATCCGCTGCCTCATCAAATCTGGCCCCTACCTACCGGAAGACCAAATACGTAACTTGTCGTAACTTTATGAGGAGCTGGTAGCAAATAAGATTTGCATGGCACTTAGGTAAATGCACTAAAGATAATGATGCCAATTTTTTTGTGCATGAAATTGTTGTTGACATTCTGCGGATTATCCTGCATTATTGGAAGGACTTTTATGTCGACAGTTTCTGGCAGCAATATGACGCAGTAATGTCGCGACAGACGCTGTAGTGTTTGTTTTGGACACGAGAATGGTTCAAAAATGCTGCCAGGAGAAAAAACATGTTGGCACCTTGAATAGCGCTGTTTTTTTTTTTTTCAAATTTGGCATATTTTCTGCAAATTTTTCCTCACCTGCTTATGCTGAGTGGAGGGGGTTTACTAACGTCACAGGAACTTATTCGAGTGGTGAATGGAGATGCTTGCTATGTGATGTGGAAACATGCATTTACGTAGGGGCCAACCTTTTTGCGTCATTCATTTGGCAAGCCAAAAAAAAAAAAAATCGAGGCGGGCCCACCTCTAATAAGACTAATTTTTTCAGGCTTACACATTAGATATTTTAAGGATGCGAAAAGTCTGGGTCAAGGGCAGGCTTTTCCAGACTTTTTGCTCCTCCGTTTCCTCACTTTTTTTGTGTGTGTGGGACTTCCAGTTCAGTGCCAATATTTGCAGCTCTGGATTTTTTTTTTTTTTTTGCAATTGTGCATTGCCAGAAATTTGGGATTTGTTTTATTTGCGAGGTGCAGGTGGGTGCAGTTGCGGCAGGTGAAGTGGTCGGAGTTGAAAGGATCCTCGTTGATTTACACGTGATGGTTTGGCCGTGTTGGCAGGCGGCTCACTTGCGCACTTCACCTTGACCTCGTTACTCATTGGCTAGACGTGGGGGTTTTTACACTCCGCACTTTTTGCCAACTTTCTCACATCGCTTGCCATTTATTTTCTGCGGGTACAGGGATAGAATTTGGTAATTTAATGTGCGGATGAAGCTTGGTGACGGCTTCCAGGTGGCCACTCCAATGGCACGACATCATACGCATTGGTACATACTTGGTACATGCAATAAGGAGTCAATCGGCACATACGGAAAGTATTCCTAGTCCATTCGTACCGCATTCATTTGTATCGAGTTGAGAGCGAAATGGCCTGCATAATATCTTTTTTCCCCCAACGTATGACCTCTCCGCTCTTTGTTATTGGAATGTATTTTTACTGGTGACTTTGGAGTCTTTCTTCATCACCTATTAGCAGAGATGGTGCCAGTTAAGTGGGTGTTGTTGTTTCAAGGTTTCACCACAGGTTATGTACACACATGCTTCTATCATAGGTTCACACCTTTTTTTTTTTCGGTACGTCCTCTCCGTTCTATGTAAGGTTAGGTCAGTCTTGGGGGGGATCATGTCGAGAACGGACATTGCCCGTCCTTCTGAGGTATGTGGGTCGATGCAGTGGATATGCTGCATGCCATGCGTTGCAGGATTGGCAGGAAGTGTAATGGCATCATCAGGCCTTCGTAGCCAGACAGCTAAATGGGGAGCAGCGCGTAGGAGGGGAATTTTCGGCACAAAAATCTCCTTGGAACTAGCTAGTTTTGTGCTCGTAATGCGAAGTCGCAAGACAGGTGACAGGCTGCTTATATCTTTAATGCAGCAATGTTACGCATCAGATGATGTTATTAAAAGTTCTTTGCTAAATTAGTGTCACCGGGGAAGCCTGATTTTTTTTTTTCGCAATTCGCAATTGACATGTCTCTTGGCATGAGGAGATGAGTTGCTGAAAGGTGCTCATCAGTCATCCACTGTCAGGTTGACAGGGCATTATTACATGGCACATTCTCCAAGTCGACTTCCTTGTTCGCATATTTTCAGTGACACTAAAACAAAACCGTTCCCTTTCAGGTGAAGGAACTGCAGAAACTTCGTGAAGACAACCGCAAGCTGCGAGTCCAGTGTGAGTGCATGGCTCATGAAGTTGACCTCCATGACAACGGCCGAGGTAAGACTTCGCATTCTAATTCGACAACGAAGAGGCTTATTCCGTCTCGGATGTTTCAGTGCCACTATGTGAAACCAGTGAGGAGTTCTACAAGAACATCAACACTGGCCAGGAAGGCCCTGTGCTTTTATCTCAACCATCGGCCGAAACACCTCACAGTAAGTTCATGCTGAGTAGCTACGATTCGGTGCTGTCTCGATTCGCTTTCTAATAATATTTTGTGATGGTTTTCCAGCTCCAGCATCCAACTTTGTGGACCCCGGTGGAGGAGTAGGAGGCAAGACGGGGGACGAGGAGGAGGAGGGCATCAGTGAAGAGGGCCCTCAGTGGACCTGCTCCATGTGCACATTCCACAACCACCCAGCACTGGACAAGTGCGAGCAGTGTGACATGCCTCGCATCATGCTAGGTACGCCCTCACAACCACAGGTCATCTCCAAACCCTGCTACTGTCACAGGCAGCATTACGGGACCGTCTGCTGAGCGTAGGGCCATCATCCATCTTGTGTTGCATTGTTCGGTTTGTCACCCATACTCATTGTCGAGTTGTTGTGTCATCCCTGACGGATATGTTAACAGTTACTTTATATGCACTTGAAGCCGTGTAGGTCACTGTTATCCCACCAGCTTCATTTGCAAGGATAGGTTTACTGTTTAGTACCTAGTCGTACAGATTGTACGTTGTAGATATTACAGTCAGTAGTGTTGTGACATTCACTGCAGTGAAAACAATTAATCGAGGTGTCTTGCAGGGCAGGCGTTGTTGACGAGCAGTGCAATAAGTGGATTTGCTTTAATCTGTGCCACGTAAGACTGCCTTACAATAAATAAATACGCCTCATGGCCTTCATCTTCTCCTGGCTGCTACAGAGTTTGCAATGTTTAAGGTTGGTTGTGAAAGCAACGTACGCACATGTTGCACTTGTTGTGTAAAGTTATCCACACGAAGCGCACACGGTTGTGCAGTCTCATATCAGTATTACCTTGCAACGCTAAGAGCTGTCCGTAATTTATGTAATAATCCTGTAGCAGTTACAACTTACAAGTAGGACAATAGCTACTGATGTTTTCACAAACCATCTTCAAAGTTACGCTAAACAAATTTACTTTTCCGACCACATTATTTTCATACGCACACCAGTTGTGTAAATTGTACGGACATCGCAAAGGCATACTAAAAACATTGAAAGCAACGGTGTGTTTTTTCCTCCTTTACTAAACATTCCTCCCAAAAATGCTTTCACGATGCCAATATTTTGGTGAGTCTTAACAATAAGTTGCGACCACATATCAACAAGGCATGCACATGACTTGCTCTCTAATTTGCATTTGGTTGCCCTTCAGCTGGCGGAGAAACAAGAGATATCCATATTCACGTGACTCATCATCACAACTTCCCACTCAGAAGTAAGGCTCGGCAAGTTGAATTTGGCAAAAAAGAAAAAAGAAAACATAAATTTGCTAACAGTGTGGATTCAATTTTTCTAATTAATATTACTTAACAAAATGTTTTGAGTGATTTTAATGCCGTGTAAACATTATTTGTGGCTCTTCCCTTCTAGGAGTGGTTCACAGTTGGGTCGTGTGAATTTCACTTTTTACAAAAAAACGATTTAAAAAAAAAAAAAAGAAGGGCAGGCCAGTTTTGTTGCAGGTATTCATGTTTCCATGCATGGCACGATTCCTGAATGCCGCATGAAAAAGTCATGTGCATGCAATTATAGCAATTAGCGTGTAGTGTGCAATTATTTCTCTCGTTGGTGTGACTTAACTAGCAGTTTGTATTAAGCATTGTTTCAGGAGGCTTAATTAGAAAGCTACTCACGTGACGAAGGAACTTAACGACTATTTTGATTTCATACGGTGATTAACTTGAATACGCAAGCATGAAAATGTGCTGTAATTGCAAAATAGTAGCTGAAATAATATAAAATACTGTTCACGTCGTATTTTGACCACAATTGAAAGGTATTTTTATTACGTCGCAGTGCATATATTTTTCAGTCTAAATTGCGTAGTAGTTACTGATTTTAACGTAGGTACTGCTAACTTGATGCTTTAAGAATCTTGTGACTTTTTGTCGTTTGATTTGTCGTCAGAATGATCGTCGCATCTATTGAAATATTTTTTTTTCTTACAAATGATGTTGAAGAATCTTGGTTTAAATGCGTACCTGAAAGTATTGTGTTGATGCTCATCATTAACCTTTTTTTTGTTACACGTTTTTTTGATCAGCATAAATGATCGTTTCTGCTTTGCTTCCGTTTCAGATCGCAACCTGTGACAAAAAGTTGCCGTCATTTATTCATAATTCATCTCTGGCGACTAGTCCTGGACATTTTTGCACACGATTGATCAAGAAGCTGGGGGGGGGAAATTTTACTGATTTTTTAAAATGAAATATTATTTTTTCGCTCAGGAAGTTTTTAGTTAATTTTATCCCCCCGCCTGCCCTAATGATGGGTAACATCGTTAACATGAAATCACTACAAGTGTCGAATGCTGTGATACAAACACTGTATTAGTTCTGGTTTCATAATATTGCAGCAAAGGTGTTTTAAAACAAAAACGAAAGAGTGACTGACTTTTGGGTTGTAATTTTTTTAAACGACTGCATCGACACTTGAGATTCGGGTTTTTATTTTTTAACCCTTCAAGTCTCTTTACAGCAAGTGCATTTAACTGTAAATAGTGTATGTTTCTTTTTTCTGGTCAATTGTTTTATTTTTTCCCCCCTCCCCCCACCCCTCCTTTCCCCCAAGTGATGTACTGTTAATTACTGCACACATTTCGCTCATTCCAGATTGTTTTAAAATATATGTATAAATTTATGCAGCATTTTATAGTCTAATTTAAGACTGATACAACAACTCCGTTTTATATCCTTCCCGCAGCTATCAAAATATCGTAATGGAATAATTGGCGCAATTTGAACGCAGCTGCAAAGTAACAACTCGCAGGCTTTATTAACATTCCCCATGAACTGATTTTTTATTTTTTTTCCAATTAAAAAAAAAAAATGACATAAGCACAAATGTACTACACACACGTACACGCAACACATTACACGTGACTTCCATGCTGGTCGTGGACGTCACTTTTTTTTTTTAAAGAAAATCAAGCTCAACCATAAGTTGTGAATGTTATTTTGCTGCGTAACATTTTTCAAAAGTAGCCACCTTTTCTTGTTATTGCAATGTATGTATATTTTTTTGAAACGGTTCTAACTGCAACACACATGCATTTAGAATAGCATATTTTACAAACGAGAATAAATTGAAAATGAACTTGAGTGTCTAGGCAATGTTTTAAAAAATTACAACCCGCTCTCTTACATTTCAAATCCGAATTATGCCAAAAGAAATAAAAAATGGAAGTCGTTACACTTTGACAAGACGTTTATTTTGCATGGTATTATAATTAAGGGTTTTAAAACAAAAAAAAAAGGGTTACATGGAAATGCACACTCGTATAAAATCACACCGCTGTTCCACGTTCCAGGTTCTGTTTGATCTCCGACGTGTACTGTCCATAGAATCGCTCCAGCTTCTTGTTGAACTTCATATTCCTCTCGTTGATGTAGTCGATATCGGCATCATCGTTGTGCATGCGACGCCGACTGTACTTGGCCCGCTTTTCAATCCTGCAAAAAAAATTAAGGCTTCATTACATGTCCCAACCCTTTCAAAGTGTGATACTCACTGTCGCTCGACATCCTCTGCCATTTTGTTAATGGCATCCTTACTGTCCTTCTGCTGCCCTTGGAGGATGGTGTTCCTGGAGGCGTAAAAGGCGGGCCCCAGACGCTCCTTCTCCCTCTCGTACTCATCCATGTCCGGTTTGATATTGCGCACCAGGTGGTTGTACTGCCTGTGAATTGCAAGCATTGAAGTGAAGGCAACGGCGATTCCCCAAGCTCTCGCAACAATTGGCCGTAGCGAAATCCCCATTCATCCGGTGCTTTTGTTAAACCTTTCATCCGGTGTGTCGGCTATTTTTCCGCACATTACTATCTCAATATGAAATTCTGGGAGGAGCAAAGTAATTTTGTGAAATTATTTTAAAATTTGTCATTTTCTGCAATTTCTTTTCTCAATATGCATTCACAACAATCACGACTGTCAATAACCTACCGCATGTTACATAATTACGAACTTAAAGCTTATCAAAAGACCTTTAAAACGAGACATTTTTCCCAGGTTTGTATCTCACCTAGTGGGCGAGACAATTGTATTCAACTATTTCAAGATGCAGCTTTTTTTTTTTTGTAACAAACTTGAATAATTAATAATTTAATAGCTTCTGAAAGACATTTCGTGGTTTCAAATTATTGTTAACTGTGTAAAAGGACACTAGATAAACCGAGTTTCATCAAAATCTGAAAGTGTCAAGCAGAATGAGTGTGTTGATTAAAGTTGACATGTTGTGCTGCCAGGTTCCTCACCGAACGGTGGCGGCCTCGAAGTTGGAGAAGCCAGGGTCCGGGTTCTTCTTCTTCCTCTTCCGGTCCCACCTCTCTGCCTCGTCCGCCTGCATGTCGAGGAGCCTGGTCCTGGAGTAGTCCTCCCCCTGGGCCTCTGCTTCCCTCCTGCGGTCGTCCTCCTCCAGGAACCACTCGGCCCTCCTCTTCTTGGCGTCCCAGTTGGTGGGAAGCTTTGCGCGCCTGTCCTCCTCCACCACCTCCTTGTTGTTCAGCACGCTCGCCTCATTCTATAAGTACGCGCATGTCATTCATAATGCAACTATAATGCGGTGAATTAATTATTCCAACATTGAGCCCGCAACAACAACAACAAACCCTTCTGATGTGCAAGTCCCTGAGCCTCTTCATCCTGTCCGCATACTTCTGGGCGCTGCCGCTGCCGCTGCTGGAAGACGACGAAGAAGAAGAAGAAGAAGACTCTCCGCCGGATCCGCCCTCCTGAACCGGATCCGAATCGGGCTCGGCCACAGCTGCAGGCGAAGAAGACATCCCGGAAGATTTTTAACAACGAACGAACGAAATTCGCAGCAACAAACTAAAAGTATCAACAAAAAAATATATAAAAAAAGATGGCGGACTACGTGACGTCATTTGCATTTACAACTTCACATACATTGAAAATAAGTTGTGATAATACGCATGCGCTTCAGCATCGGAGACACTGTGATGTTGAAAATTTGGTCATTTGGTACGCATGCGTACAATAACTCTGAAGTATGTGAAGATGAAAATGTGTGATATTCTTGCGCATGCGCCTAGGATTTGCACACACACTGTGAGGTTGAAAATGGGCATATTTATTACGCATGCGCACAAGCCTGTGAACAATGTGACGTTGGAATTTATTGTAATTTTTGCGCATGCGTGTAATCACTCTGAGTACGGTGAAGCTGAAAATTGGTCGATGTTGTTTTGCGCATGCGTTCCAGACATGCAAAGACTGTGAGGTTCACGTGAGGTTGAAAATGGGTTATTGCCACGCATGCGTACAAGTCCTGTCAGCAATGTGACGTTGGAATTTATTGTAATTTGTTGCGCAGGCGTACAATTACTCTGACTACTGTGAAGTTGAAAATAGTTGTTTCCATGCGCATGCGTTCAGGATATGCAAAAGTGTGAAGTTGAAAATTAATCAGAAATTAATTGTTACTTGCTACGCATGCGTACAGGCACGGTAGACAATGTGAAGTTGAAAATCAGTAGTATTTGCTACGCATGCGTTCCAGCATAGTGGACATTGTGAAGTTGAAATTTTGTTGTGCCTTTCTACGCATGCGCTCCAGCATTTTAAACACTGTGGGCTTGAAAATCAGTTGTGGAGAGCATAGCAGCTATTTGTTTCATAAAAGTAGCAGTTGTCGACATTAGTTTGAAAAAATGGCAGCACAGACCAAAATGATGTTTTCTATTTCTACACGTGTTTTCGCCACGTGTGTTTTCTCCAGGAGCTTTTCAGGTACCGATTCGGGACCTTCAGATCTGGGAATCCAGTGTTAGCAACGATGAGTTGTTGATGTGAGTTTAAATGGAATGTTATGTAACATGTGTCTTACCTTCCAGGAAGTGCTGCGGCCTGCAGGTCAAGTCAGGTCGGATTCGTTGGACTTGGGAACATGGGAGGTCCCATGGCCCTCAACCTCATCAAAAAGGTTAGGACAATTATTAGAGGTTGCACAGCACCAGTCATACACACTGTACTCATTATTCGCAGGGACATGAACTCGTTTCCTTCGATCTTGAACCAACCGCCGTGTCTGCACTGAAGGCTGCTGGAGCCACAATTGCACCCAGTCCTAAAGAAGTTGCGGCAACAACTAAGCAGATTGTGACGATGCTGCCAAACAACGCGGCGGTCAGACAAGTGTACACTGGTCGAGGCGGACTATTAGAGTAATTAACACAGCTGGCTGTGACAGAGCAATTAATATGATAACAATGAGTAATTTCAGGAGTGTGCGGACAGGAACGGTCTTGATTGACAGCAGCACCGTTTCCCCCGACGTGTCGAAAGAAATGTCGAAAATGGCTGCGGACAAAGGGGCCATTTTCTTGGACGCACCTGTGTCCGGCGGTTAGTTGCCAACGATTAGCTCATAAACATGTAATCAACAGTTGCTTCCTGCAGGTGTGAATGCAGCAAGTGCAGCCACCCTAACATTCATGGTAGGTGGCGACAAGTCGCAGTACGAGTCAATCCGTCCATTGTTGCTGGCCATGGGAAAAAATGTGGTCCATTGCGGACCTGTCGGGTCAGGGCAGGCAGCCAAAATATGCAACAACATGCTCCTGGCCGTGTCGATGGTCGGAACGGCAGAGACAATGAACCTTGGGATCAAGCTTGGGTTGGATCCGAAGCTGCTGGCCACCGTGCTCAACAATAGCTCCGGCCGATGCTGGTCCAGCGAGGTGTACAACCCGGTTCCAGGCGTGATGGATGGCGTCCCATCATCCAATGAGTACAAGGGAGGGTTCGGGGTTGGGCTGATGGCCAAGGACTTGGGACTGGCTCAGGACGCTGCAACTGGGACGTCCTGTCCCATCCCTTTAGGAGCCTTGGCGCACCAGGTCTACAGGATGATGCTGGCTGCAGGCTACAGGCAGAAAGACTTTTCCTCAGTCTTCCAGTACTTGCAGGAGACGGACAAATCCTTATGATTTCATGTTACTTGACAATGGTTACGGGAACAACTCTCTGCAGGCCTGTGTGACGTGAAAGTATTGTGCAATTTAAAATAATTATTTTTGTACCAAATCATCCAACAGTGCAGGATGTTTATTGACGACCAATGTTTTCAGTGGAAATAAAAATTTATTGCTCATGAACTTGGTCATTGGAATATTTTTATTACAATAATTATTAGCAGCATATTCTCTTAATCTCTAATAATCTCTTAATCACAAACTTATCACATTCTGTACGGATGGCTCTACACCAACGTAATACTATAGAGGGTGTAATCTAATCTGAAACAAGGGCAATGTAATCATAAAAAATTACACAACATATTGCATAGGCTGTGTTTACATGTGAGCTATTTGATCAGCGATATGATGCGATGATATCAATGGTTTTGGAGCGAAATGCGATTGTTATTTTCACTCCAAACAATTGGTTTCATCGCTGAGCGAATTTCTCACGTGTAAATGTGGCTTTAAAGCTGATATGACAGCCCTTGTTGTTCACACCTGTCAGCTCCTTTTACTTGCATTAAAACCCCTTCTCGATACAATGTTAGCGAGAGTAAATGCGGTTAGAGAGCTGACCACGCCGACTAATCCAGGTCCTCTTAAGCTGACCTCCTGGGCCAGTCCAGCAAAGGTCGGGCTGACCATCCTGGCCAGAGAGGTCACGCTCTGTCCTGCTCCAACCACTCCACCGATGCCTCTAACACCCTCATTGTCCGCAACGGCCTCTAAAGTCACCTCAGTACAAGCCACTCGCAGCACCGCATTCGCAACACTAAACGGCACCAAGCAAATGCACAGCATGGTCATTGATGGAGCGACGGCCAGGCCGACTAGTGCAACCGCCTGCAATGCCGTGAAGTGAATTAGCTGCCTTTTGCTGTCTCCAGCGTACAGGTTGGCTAACGATCCGATTCCCAGCCCAGATATGGAGCTGGCTGCTCCCTGAAGCGACGTGAGGTATCCAATTTGTACAGGCGTAGCTTCAAACAGCGTCGAGAGCACCAGCGAGAAGTTGCTGCGATACACAATAGCCGCGAAGCTCAGTAGGAAGCGAAGGGTCAGGATATCCCAGCAGAGTGACCAGTCAATTGCAGTCAGGAACGAGTAAGAAGTGTTGGAACTGGGCGCTGTCGATTGCGACTCATCGCACAGCAGCACAAGACCTGGAAGTAAATGTTATTAGTTGAGTTTGTTTTTTGTGCGCTCACTATTCGTACTGATTCGTACACACAAACTTACACCAATTGAGCATGAACACTCCAGCTGCAGTGCAGCATATGAGATAAATTCCGCTGTCCATTCCGGCCAGATGTCCCCCGATTGTGGGTCCCACAATGAACCCCATGCTTCCCAATGCGTTGAAGTTCCCCATGACCTTCGCCCTCTGCTCCGACCCTCCTCCAGCTTCCCAAGTGACCAGATCCAACACCATGGCTCGTGAGAGGTTCTGCGTGTGCTTGAAAAGACCAGACATCACTCTCGACAGCAGCACGACCGGCAAACTGGTGGCCAATCCAAGCAGAAGGTATCCGGCAGCCGATAAGACAAGGCATAAGGAGAGAACCCGCTTCCGTCCCTGGTTGTCGCTCAAGCTTCCCTATACGGAGAGTGCGCTATTAATAAGGTTGCGATGACATGCAATTGCGTACGTACCACTTGCGGACTGGATATGAGCTGGACGGCTCCGAACACAGATCCCAACACGCCGTTGAAGAACGGCGATGCTCCGAGGCTCTGGATGTGCGGCATCAGAACCGGTACCATCAGACTCACCGCCAGCAAATCCTGCGCACAGAGCGTACTCACTACTGATTGCACAAGTACACAAGTGCTAATTTCTAATTACACAAGTACACAAGTGCTAATTTCTAATTACACAAGCACACAAGTACTAATTACACACTGTGCCCATTTGTTGCATTTTCGCGCCACAGTTTGAATAATTAGATTGGCACCCCTGCAAGGTCACGTGACCGCACCCTATTGGCGCTATTGGCTATGAATCGACAGGGGTGCCAACCGCGTTTTCAAGTATGTGGGCCGGCAACTATAGTTAATGTGAAAAATGTAATTACCGGGTGTACTTACCATGAATGCAACGAGGTACAGTACGTATATCTGATGCTGCTTTCTCATCGTTCGAATTTGTGTTTCGAACTGTTTTTCGAACACGAAAACAAACGATACCGAATAGCTACATGTCGATACTGACAACTGTTACAAAAATAGCGGCTATAACAGTTATATTGTAATAAGCTGTTTGAATTTAAAATTGTAAGCACAAAATTGTTTAATATCATACAACGACAATAAGCTTCATGTCATTAATTCGTTGCTAAATTTTTATTAATATTTATAATAGCGTGATTGCAATCAGTTTCAGTGATGGGCGATTTCAATGTGGCGATGGTCGATAGCAGCTTTTGTTCCAAGATGGCGTCTCTTTTATTTATTTTTCCGCCTTTTCGAACGTTCTTTTTATTCCAGTGAAAGATGACGGATAGATTCCATTTTCCAGTCTAAAATCCAGCAGGTTCGGGTTCTAAAATTTTTAACATTATTTTTGGCATAATTTTTTTTGATGTGGTGACGTGCATTTGAGACGTTCAGTCAAGAAATCGTGTGAAATTAATAATTTCCCTTTTATATTCAGGTATGTGAGTGACGCTTGAAGGATCTTAAGCTTCCTAAGCACATTCTGAAGGGTTTGAAGCTTCATAAGCACAATCTGAAGGGTTTGAAGCTTCATAAGCGCAATCTGAAGGATGAATTCGACCCTGCTTCCATCAGAGGTGGCCAGGCTTGTGCTTGGTAAGTGTAACGCACTAAAGGGACCTAACAAAAGTAACGCTAGGACATGACAATTTGAATGCAATTAGGGTACTTGGAGCAAGTGAGCGACGTGTGTTCCGGCGCATTCCTGAACCACTCTCCGCACCTGCAAGAGTACCACGCCCTGTTGCAGCAGGGAAGGAAGCCCAAGACTAAGATAGACGGGCTGTGTCTCACGGAGATACTGGACGAGTGGTGTCAAGTCAAGGCTCTTGGTAAGTTAATTAATATGCCGTTAGTTGCAGAAGGATATAACGAGCGGGAATTTCCAGTTGAGTCGCTGATTCAGTGCTTGTCTGAACGAGAGCGTAAGAAGGTGACATCGCCACGACTGGTGAGACAACTTGAGGAGTACATCCGGCTTATCAAGTCGGAGTTGCCTGCACGTCCAAGGCCTCTTCCGTTCAGAAGAGTATGTCATCGTGAATTCACTTGGATTTAACAAGACTAATGGGTTGATTTTCAGCTGGCGATTGCAGGACGAAGCGCTGCTCATGCTCAGGGTGCGGCAACCCGGCAAGTCTTGCCAAAGGAGATTTCTGTGATTTACGTGCCCCAGCAGCAGGCGGTCCATACGGTGCCTCCTCCAAGGTTGGATCATGCGACGGCAAAGACGGAAGTTGGCCAGCAGGTGTCTTTGCCTGTGAGCATTGCTGTTAGAGGGAAGAAAATTGGAGGCAAGACAATCGCAACTGGAGGTATGACTTCTGCATTTCTGTTGTCTCTTAATGCTGAAATTTCAGGTTTGAGGCAATTCCAAGTTTCTTTACGATGTAAATTGGATCTGTTCATTCCAGGTACAGAAGCAAACATATCTGCAGTTAGAGAAGAACCAGACTCAACAAGCCAGAAACCGTAAGTTACATTATAATGTTGCTGTACATTGTTGTTGACTGTATTGCACCGATTCAACAGTGGGACAGCGCCACTGCAGACAGAAGTGTCGCCAGTTGCAGAAGCAGCGAGCGAGGATCCTTCTGCGGTTGACACCGAAGAAGTATGTATTTCGGTTTACAGCGCAAAATAATTGTGTCTTTAATCCTGATTCTTTGTGTCTAACTTTTAAAATAGGCGATGCAGGTGATCAAGGATACGTTCCTCCAGTCCCGTGACCTTCAGGCTTTGTTGGCTGAAAACATCAACCGTGCACTGGCAGAGCAGCAGTGTAGCGGACCATCAGGGGCAGGAGATGACAGTGCCAACAGAGAGAGTGAGAGACTGCTGGACCATCAGAAGCTGCAGGACATAATCCATCAGACGGAGTCCAATCCGGTCTTTGAAGATTTTTTAGCGGAAGTGTTTGATGGTTTGTTAGCATACCGTCTGATCAAGATTTCCATGCTGATTGTGGGAAGTAATTTATAAAATACGTTGCAGATGTCGGATTGTTCGGAGGGGAAAATCAGCCGGACGTCACAGCATCTTCTCCTCCATCACCCGATTTGCCTGCTACACTGCCACGGGTCTCACCTCCTCCAACTTCTCCATCACATGATCCTGCATCTTCCCCTCGCCCGTCATCACCCAGTGTGCTTTCCGAACCTCCTGCCCTCGCTTTACCGCCCAGCTTAGCCCCGTCACCTCCTCCTTGTCCGTCTCCTTCTCCGCATACTCCTCTTCCCAATTCATCACCTCAGCGTGCTTCCACTCCTCCACCTGTTTCCCTTCCACGTACATCCCCTCCTTCCTCTGTACCACAGTGTGTTCATAAGTCGAGGAGAAGAAAGTGAGTCACTTACTTATAATTCCAGTGAGGTGTGTGAACAATAATGGTTTCTTCCAGACAAACCGAGAACAGGAGAAAGGGACGGGGAAAGAAGCGAGTCGAGCAGAAAGAAGAGGAGGAATTGCAGACGTCGCTTGACAGCCAGAATCAAGAAGCTATCATGCGGATAGTGCAAGTGTGCGGAGAGAAGGACGATGCGGCTGGTGGGCCTTCCACGCCTGCCAGATCGGTTCTGGTCACCCCAACCAGGTCGTTCTTCGGCTTACCCAGACCTCACTCGACCCCGTTTGGCAGTTCTGTCGGGATGTCTACGCCCTCAATCAGTGATATCTCGGGTCCGTCTGGCAGTAACACTCTTCTGACGCCATCTGATGGAACAGTGGACCCTTGTGCTGTCAGCACACCGCTAATGTCATCCGGTGCGGGAACATTATCGGGAGCAGCGTCTGGCGGAAGCACACTGACTCTTGTGCCAACTAGTGGAAGTTTGGTGGCAGAGAGCAGCTCCCCAGCACAGGTGTCGTCGAGTGTCATCATGTCAAATGTGGTACCATTTCCCGGAAGTTCCCCTGTGGTGGTTCTGTCAAACAGCATGCCAATCATGTCCATGGTTGGGAAGACAATGACTCAGACATCACCGACTCACAGGACTCCAATAGTGTCATCCTGCGTTGGAGGGACCCAGAACTCAGCCGTGACAGTGTCACCCGTGGGCGAAGTCCTTCAGTTGTCTCCACGACTCGGTAACAGTGTCGGGAGTGAAAACCATGCCGCGTTGATTCCCATCGGGGATGATACTGCAACTCCTGTATCTGACAGATACATCATACCAGACGTGAACCCCCCGTCGGACTTGAACACGCCAGCTGATGGGCTGAACATTCCTGAGCAGTACGGTATCAACAGAGTGCAGGTTCAAGCCGACCTCCGTCTTCCTACCTACACTGTTAGCAACACGGGAGTACCTCCAGGTCTGCTTGGCTCTCCCACTGTGATGGTCCTCCAGCCGTATTCGGAGCATGACAAGAGATTACCCATTCTCCCAGAGGGTCTACAGAGTGTCGCAGAAGGCCTTTTACAACTGGGGGAAACAAATAAACTTAAGAAGCAGCGCCCGAAGCGAACGTTGAGGCCGAGACCTATTAAACCAGGTGATTATTTTATTTCATTTGTAGTTGCTTCCTTACTTACTTATTTCACTTTTCCAGCCCTTAGTACATCGTCAACATCAGATGCGAGTAACGCACCAGTGACTGCTTCAATCACATTGACGGCACCTGAACAACACACGTCAGGAGATGCTGCCTCTCAACAAAGCAATGTTGCATCAACCGATTCTCAACCAAGCACGTCAGGATTGCTGGCCGCTCAACAAAGCAATTCCAGTTAGTTCGCTTGCATTAATTTGAAGGATTATTTCAGTTCCGGTCTGAATATCGCATTGCTTGTAAATTGCTGAATATATTTTTCAGGTGCTTCGGATCCGGTGCCAATAGAAGACATCTTCTCCAACAATTCGCATTTCTCAGAGACTAGTGAGCCGCAACTCCAAGTGGACACGGACATCTCCGCAACCGACACTTCAGTTCCTGAGGATAAAAATGCTTCGCACGCATCTCAACCGTCAACAGGAGGCAAGAATCTGCGAGGCTTCTCTTCAGTTCTTCGCATGACCCTCGATACTTACGCCTGTATCAACAAACCAGGGAGTGATGAAAAAAATACTTCTGTACCGCCCCCACCTGTGATGGAGACCCCGGATGCGTTTAGTTTTGCGCCTCCTCAGCGCCTGACCCAGTCGACTCCAAGGCAAAAGATGAGCCACGTTCGCTGCCTCGACTTCAGCACTCCGCCCAGAGATGACCTCCCGGCAAGACCCGTTCCAAGATCAGTCGGACAAAAGCCTTTTCCTCTCACGAAATGGTGCATCTCTAACGCACGTGTCGGACTTTTCAAGTCACCGGCAGAACCATCAGCCGGCCAGATTAAAGTTCGGTTGCCAAAATCTGTGAACACTCCGGAAGCAACTTCGGAAGTCTGGGATCAAGTTGGAGCCGGAATGATATTTGAAACGGGAAGAAAAAACAAAAGCGGGGCTAGCAGAAGTTTGTTCTCGCCTGAAGACAATGAGAAGACTGGCCCCAAAAGTACTGGGAGGCAACGTGGCAAAGAATCCCAGGGCAATCCTGATGGTCCAGCCAATAAGTCGCTTTTAGCATCCTCATCAGCTGCTGTCAGAAAGTCTCGTGCGATGCAGTGGGATGCGAGTCTCCGCTCAGTTCTTCCTTCTATTCCGGAGGCCTCCAAGTCGACCCGAAAACGTGTGAGGAGTAAAAAGAGCAAGACGGCCAAGATGGAAGCGTTTAAGAAGAAGGCGGAGGCAGTCAAAGCGAGAAAACGCAGGAAGAGTGCAAAGAGTAACAACGATTCAGATGGTTCAGACGCAGAGGTTCCAGCAAAGCCGGCAGCTGCTCCAAAAAGGACGAAGCCTCAAGCGAAGACGAGAGCACAAGTCAGCGAGTCAGACACATCTGGAAACTCCGAAAACAAGTCAGCTGAAGACAAAGAACTGGAGGATATGGCCCAACAGGTGGACAGCCTGCTCACGGACAGTAACCCCACAACGCCTGGTAATCCCATGCCGCCGACCACTCCAGCTCATCCAACGACACCCGGCAACTCAATGCCTTCCCTTCCTGCTACACCTGCCGTTAAGACTTCACCGCCTTGCTTACCTGGTAAACCAAACACTCCTGAATCCTCCCCTGCTAACGTTGCGACCGAACCTAACCGTGATGTTACATTTGACGTGCCGCCAACCCCTGGCGACCCCAATGTGCCGGTGTGCCACATTCCAGATGATCCTGGAGGAAGTCCCGCCATGGACCTGACCACTCCGCGCAAGGAACTTTATGACTTTCTATGCCCGCTAGGCACCATGTCTGTCCTGAAGACGCCACAGACACCAGACATATCCGTATTCAACCTCCTGGAGAGTCCTGCCTACCGTTCCAATAATCCGTACACCCCCAAAAACTGTAGTCCTAAAGGTCCGCCTCCAACTCCTGGTTGCAATATTTCACCATCAAACTTCAGGCCGTCCAGCAGCGTGAACACCATAAGCCCTACGCAGTTGGTGGTGTCGTCTCTGCGGAAGTCTGGAGGCGCTTTGGATCTCACCACTAATTCTCCAAAGAAGACTGACAATCCGACTGTCTCCGAGCGATTGGAAGAAGTGAACGACGATAGTGATAGGGAAAGTGGCGAATCTGAAACTAGTGATCTGGTCGATGTTGAGGAAGTGCGAGAAGCCTGCGAATCGCCAACTGAGAGCCTTCGACTCAGATACAGTCCAGACCACACATCGTCAGAGGCATCGCTAATGCACATTGCACCTTCAAAAGATGCGCAGTTGGTTCCCAAGTCATTTAAAAAACTCTCTTCATTGTTCTCGCCTGTACCTGGACGCTCAGAATCACTGGTGAATTCACCAATTAATTCAGCATTTTCACCTCCTTCACCACCAATGCACTCGCCAAATGTATCGCCACATTCTAAAACCGCACCGAAAACATCGACTGTAAAGCCATTGCCAAAAAATAAGAGTACAAAGGGAGCCAAAGCAAACACAAGCAAAGCCGTAAAGAAGCCACCCAAAAAGAAGAGAACAAAAGAAAGTATTTCTTCCCACGAGATTGGTTACAAGACTTACAACACGAGGTCAAAGTCGTATGCATCGCAAGATGAGGTCACGACAGTGGAAATTGAGCTGGAGTACCAGGAGGTACCAGCCTGTGACACTCTGAAGCGTAAAAGGACAGAATCGGCATCCAGTGATTCGCCGGTAGTCAGGACGAAACGGAGAAGGAGTCAGGTGTTAGCCGAAAGCCCACAGCCTCCGACACCGGAGCAGGCAGCAGATACGATCAGTAGCGCTGACCTGCCTGTGGACGCACCAGAACCAGAGCCGGAACCAGCGGAAGGGATCGACGTTTCTGATCAGATGGAAAGCACTTCAGTCGCCTGCACCAGTCTAACACCTGTCCCTAATGTCACCAGCGTCACTGTGTCAGAGACACCGACGCAGAGCTTGGAAAGCCAAACCTCTTGTAGGGTCACACAATTGTCGACAACGCAGTGGTCAGATAAAAGCAAGAGAGCTGTCAAACAGCCACCTTCAAAGTTCGCTATTGGAGGTGACGATAATTGTCGGTGCCGTCTAAGCATAACACCATTTAAATTACTTCTGTCACTTGGTGACGTCACTGTCGGGACGCCCGGGGATGATCCACGATTAAGCAAAGGTGGTCCAAAATCGAAGCAACTGGAGCCGCATCATCAGAAGTCGGCTTCTGTCATTACGAAGACCCATTTGGATACCGGGCTTTCGATGCCACCCCCAGTGATTAGTCTGGTAACGTCGCCATTGGAAAGATCCGTCACTCCATCGCCATTGGAAAGATCCGTCACTCCATCGCCATTGGAAAGATCCGTCACGCCATCACCATTGGAAAGATCCGTCACCCCAGCGCCATTGGAAAGATCCGCCACTCCAGCGCCATTGGAAAGATCTGTTACGCCATCGCCATCAGCCAATTCGTCAATGACTCCGGTCCACTTAGACGATGGGCTGATGAACTATGCAATCATTGGGAGCGAACGAGTCGAGTTGGAGGAGCCAAGCGATCAGATACTAAGGTTGTGCCTTACCAATGGCATAAGCGTGAAGACAACAGCACCGCAAGTGTATCCTGATTCTGAGAAGGGAGGCACACACGTTAGCAAAGCGTCTGAGAAGGAAGTCACCAAGTTGCCACCAAAGAAACGGAAATCAGTGGAGGAAGTGGCACAATCCGTAAGTTTATGCTCGTTTAGGCGGGAGTGCCATTTTTGCTTTCATGATACGTTCTGTGTTTCAGGAGCAGCGACAAGGCGACCAACAGAGGCTTCTTCAGCATGTGAACGTGGAGGAATTTCTTTCCCGAATCCATGGAAAGGAATAGTGCGCCTGTGCCTTAAATACTCTTTAGCATTGTTAGTGGAATATTATTTTAAAATATTGTAATCGGAGTGCTGGAGACAAATGTTTGTAGAAGTGGCTGTGATGTCCAGTGTTCCGTGACTCGTCTAATCAGCCTTTTTATCATTTCATGCATCAAGCAAAGCCTGTAGAATTTCACTAGTTTGCAGTACTTACGATGCACAACTACAGAAGCGTATGAAGTATGAAGGATACAAGGCTAATTAGACCAAGGATATTTGGCGGAACACAACCAGTCGTATCATGTTATATTATCCGACTTTAATTTTTATCACGAGTATTTGGAATAATTGTTCGTAATAGTAATACGATGTAGCCGAAGAAACTTGTCATTAGCGACCTCAGAGACCTCGTACAATGTGTACCTAAGATGGTGATTGCACTGTCATTATGCTATGGTATTTAGATGTAAGTCTTACCAGAACTATCATGTTTCTAAATAATAATAAAAAATAGTTTTCCTTATTCCACATGCGTATTCAGCCCACATTTCTTTTGTCCATTACTATTCCTGGCTTGCATAAGAAATGTACCAAAAATAAAAAAAAGTGGTCATGTTAATTACGGATGCACTAGAATAATACATGCGAGATATTATTTTAATTTGCAAGCTAGCCTCTGCGTCCATTTACTTTTGGACCATAATTTTATTCCATGCTAACCGTCAATTGTGCGCAATTGTCCCACCCACCAGTTTATCCCAAATTACATAGCATTGCAGAAAAATCAGGTCCCAATTTTCAATTTGCGTACTTTGTTTCGTTTAGATCCACGGACCAGATTATTGCGGCAGTACTGGTGGCCCCGGCTCTTTTAAAAAAAATAGGTAATGAGGATCCGCAGCAATTAAGGGTAAAGTATTTTGTATGTCGTGAGCATTTGGTTTTTGTACTTCCTGATTATTTTTGTGTCCATTGCAGCAGGAGGCCGTTGGACTTTTTGGGGGCACGGGCTGGGTCCTTGCTCTCTTCAAGCCTCGGAGGCGAAATGTGAAGATCAGCTCCCCACCCCTTCATTTGCAAGCATGGCTCAACAGGTATGTGATAAACACATCCAAGGCACGTGCCCCCAATTGCTTCAGTTTTGCTGGGGACGAACAATAATCCAGAGTGAAAAGAGGCAAGCTAATTAGGGCCTTCCCTTTTGTTTCAAGATGTGAAAGGGGAAAAACTGCCCCCATTTAGCAAACGCGGGGTAATAAATATGCAAAATAGGCTGACGGTGGTGGTGGTGGTGTGGTGCGGAGGACTCTCTCCAACTTCATCTCGCCTGGACCGAGAGAAAGGCTGGCAGTCAGATGAAGCCTGGAGGTTGCCGCTTCAATTGAAGAAAAATTACACCTGAGGCTATGATGTATACAGGGTGGTGCATTGCACATGTAATTTTCTGATGCAATTACACTTTCGCTTAAATTTTTTCAAGATTTGTATCTGACCGATTAACGCATTAGCGTCTCGTTACATTACAGAGAGAGCAGCAGATATGTAGCGGAGTATATGAATTTTTTTTTCTTTTTCTAAAAGATGAGTTATGCGTTTTACTTTCAGGGTCAGCAAAATACATTACTGATAATATTATGCCAAATAGAAAGTTAGGTTTCCTGGACCATCACACTTTTTAGAGCTTGAAACATTAGGAAGTGACCCTGTCAGAGGTCAAGGGTTGAACTTTTTCTAGGACATTATTTCTGCATTGGTCAACACGTGATATTTTCTATTCAACCTGGAAATTGTTCCTAACAATAATAAATAACTTGTTAAGTGTGAATCCGGAAATATTTACAACGCCTTCCTCATGTAAATTTTTTTAATTATTGTTTCCCCCTTTCTCCGCTTTTTGAAGAAAAAAAAATATTCCCCCACCTTTTTTTTTGTGGGTGTGAAGATGATGCTCGTGTAATTGCCACTCCCACACACTGTCAGGCATACATTAGTGATATATCATATTGACATCCAGACACTAGAGGGATGGTCCGTTTTCCCTCAAAAAAATATGACGGAAAATAATATATAAACATGTAAATTAAGCTAACAATGTACGCAACTGTACAGGGTGGTACATTACCCAAGTAGTCAGAGACAAGTAGTTTAATTTATTTTAAACGTTGCTGGTGTTTATCTTGTGACATTGTGGAATTAATTATTAATGACCCAAATAATTGTCTTTTGACATTGTGGACACAATTAATTAATTAATGATCGAAATAATCTTCACTGATATCAACAACCAGGATGGTGGAAAGAATTAATTGCTTTAATTAATTAGTTATTTTTTCCCAGCCTGTGCTACTGGATTTGATGCTTGGAGAGTGTACCACCCTGTATGTGTACTTTTTTCGTCTTTTTTTGATCACTACAGGGCTCCGTTGGTATTCTCTCTTTCTTTTTTTTTTACCCTCCATATTATTCAAAAGGGGTCGGGGGCGTTGGCGCCAGGAGATCCTTCGGCGTGACCGGCTCACAAGACCCTGTGAATGATGGGGAAGGTAGGCTGAACTGCTGCTTGGATGCAAAGGGAAGGAGGAAAAAAAAGGAGAGTTCGCCATGGACATGGAGAGAGAAAGGAACAGAAGAATCATCATCATCGCCATTGGTTTTCTTGGGTTGGAGACGAGAGAGAGACCCACGTGGCCCCCTCAACGCACACGTGTTGGATATCCTCGACCTCTGATCCGGACACACTTATTTCGATGTGCCCTGATTGAGGCGATGACTAGGTGATTGAGTCACAAAAGTCACACTTAAAACGGACTGTCACTTTTTTTTTATTTCGGCAAAAAAACAGTATATCTATACGATTCAACCCCGTGTCTCTACAGAATAATACAGGCTGAGCAGCCCGATTCTAGCAGCCTAATTTTTGTGAGATCCTGTACTGCAAATACATTTTTTTTTTTTTTTGCGAAAGTACAAAAAATGGGCCCTTTGTACAATATGGACAAGTTTGCTCTCTCCTCTTTGATATTAGGAACTGTCTCTTGGAAAAAGGTGCTGGTTTTGACATGGGTCAAAATCAGATGGAGAGTGATGGTCGCTTCTTACGCAGCGCCTTGCTGTTCTTCCCGAAGATGGTTCCAAGGACCTTTGAGACGCTGTTCACTCCCAGCTTCCTTCGAATCGGCAAGGTTCGAAGGAGCTGCAGGGAACGTGCTTCCCTCAGGAGAGACTGGAAGGCCAGGGCAACTCCAGTCGCATTTTCGGCAGCGCTCACCTCGTAGAACTGGCAGCCAAACTGTAGAGACAGCTCCTGACCATCGTCCACTGCTATTTCCCTGAAACAAATCAAGAAAAAAGTCACACTTTGAGACAAATAACCTACTGTTCGTTTTGTGGCTCCGCAGGCAAATGAACGTTATTGTGGCGCCTCAGGCCAATGAACGTTACTGTGGCTTTGCCACTGCGAGATGCACTTTTGCGCCCTCTGAAGAGCCAACGATTGCGTCCATAATTTTTTTGTCAATTTTTGGACGTTTGAAGATCCATCAGGTGGTGGCTTGGCCCCATTTTAACAACAGGAGCTCTCCATGGGTGCTCAGGGCAGATACAAGCCCCCCTGGGGATGATGCTGGGATGGTTATCCCTTGCATTTCACACACACGCCAACTTTCGCCGTCAAGCAGCAAAATAAGAGGGGGTCCCTCGCATGATCGCATGTATCACGCCCGCAATTGCTTTGGACATGTGTATGATCGAGCCTTTTACGCGCACTGCATGCCGGATAACAACACAAGAGAAGCGAAAACCTGCTACTTGTCGCCTGGAAGTGTTTTTCTGCTGTGGGGGGGCGCGCGATAACGGATCTGGGGAGGAGTTGTCATGAAAATCATGATGCACTTTCAATATGCATGTGACAGACATTTGCCTCGGGTTCCATGTAGTACACCCCATGTCGAGCCCCGGAAGTTTACAGGTCAATGCCACTCAAGTTTATACCCAAAATATGTTCTCATTTCTAATGGCGGTCGCCCACGATCAATCTTTAGTTGTTCCTAATAATATACATATCAGATTTAAATGTTCGTTTTAAGAATAATCACTTCCGTATCATCCAACAGGAGACACTCCCACAACACCCTGAGGGAATTCCCTATATAATCCCCAGGATAATTCCCCCAAAACACACCCTCCTGCTGGGGTCCTGTACGTCACTGTCCCTCTCGGCATTGTAACTGCAAATGAAGTAGAATCAGCAGATGGTCTGCCCCGGGGCCAAACATGTTACGAGGGGCCAAAGGTCATCTCCAGCCCAAAAAATCATAATCCGCGGTCAAGTTATCCGGATAATAAACACTCCCAATTTTTTCCATGGTTAAGCAGCTTCCCCTGTCATCACGGAGCGGAAGAGCACTTGACATTGTCATGCTGACTAATTCGACACAGGTCTAAGCGAAAACTGGTAGGGACCATCATCCTTCCTCTTCTTCTTTTTTTATATATCTTGCATGGCATGTGTGAGTATAGGCTTTGCCCTTTTTTTTTCTTCTTCTTCTTTCTTACCGTGGTGTAGGAGGGTCAGTGCCCTTGCCTTCCTTTGCAAATTGGATTTTTATCCTATCCTTCAGTTGACCATGAGGCTACCCCCTTGGTGCATATGGTGACTCACACTGCTGGGGGCCATATGCAAACAAAAAAAAATGGCGATTTCATCCAATATAAAAAAAATTGTCTAATTAAAATGGGTTTTGGTGGTGGGCCACGTGCGGCGGGCGTGGTCAGAGACATATGGGTTTCGTGAGAGGAAACTAAAATGTAAATGAGGTGTGAAGTGCAGCAGGATCTTACAACACATTCATACACGCCGCCAGAGAAAGCCTCTTGATTGACGCTGAAAGTGTTGGTCACGTGGCTGCCAAATTAACGTCTAATTAGCAAACGGAAAGGGTATGACTCCGCCTGATTTTGCCGCCATTGTTACAATATGGTCGGATCAAAATAATTGAGGAATGTTCAGTTTGTTGAAAATGTATAGCCTGAGGCATAGAAAGTAGTTGTGATTGAGAGGTAGTCATGTCTTGATGAAGCTGCAACTCCATCTATGTCAATTTGATTCTTTTTTTTTTCTAAAAGCATTGCTGAAGTGCATCAGTAGAACGGGGCCGACATTTTGTCATTTTCAAGCATTTATTTTGCCAGAGGTATTGAGGTTCAGTGCACTTGGTCAGCCTGACCTCTTCAAGGTCCTCCTCCTACACCTTCGCACTAAATTGCAGACAAGTTTGAAGCCATTTCCAAGAGGTGGAGAGAGAGAGAGAGCCAGGACATTTTCTTGTGGGGCTCATTACGATTCAGCTATTTCGGGTGCACGCCCGTCGTAATTTCATTTCACAAGTTTCTGACCCCCCCTCATCTTTGTGGGCGGATGCTGCTGGGTTGCATCTTTATTCGAGCCAACGAAGATCGAGCTTCGACGTCACACGGTTGACACAATGACAACTATCACTTCCTGTCATGCTGCAGGGCCTGCACCTTTTTTTTATATCATACATCGTATATGCTGTTGCATGGAGTGAAAGGACTGCATCTAGCGGCCATCACCTACGACAAGGAGCAGGGTTGGGGGGCAACCATATCAATAACACTTAAGAGTGTTACATGGGCTTGTTTTTATACGCATTTATCCCGGGTAGGATGTAGGCTACGTACGTGTAGGCTTGGGGCTGCTGTAAACTCACCTGGAGTGGTCGAGGTCGCGCTTGTTTCCCAAAAGCAATGCCGTGAAGTAGGAAGGCAGCTTGTGCTTGCTGAGCTGTGCCAATAGGTCGTGGGCGTCGTTGAAGCTGTGCCGGTCACACACGCTGTACACTATCACAAATGCGTCGCCCCATCGTAGGTGGTCGTACAAGCACCCGGCCGTCTGAAAATAACCAACAAGAAAAACCATTTATACAAACAGTAAAGTGAAAAGTCTAGGAAAAGACCTTCCGATTGTCTCCACAGAGAAGTGGGAGGAGATTGCCAGTCATGCAGCCAATCACAGGGCTCAGGACGTGACCCAAGAATATCGATATATCGTCCTCAACACCGCGATTGGAGAATATCGATACACAAGGAACATATCAAGAATATTGATGCATCAGAACATCAATAATATCGATATATCAGAACATATCAAGAACATAGATATATCAAAATATCGATACGCAAGCCCACATCAAGAAAACGATTTATCTGGATACGAGGGAGGAGCTTACCAGCCATGCAGCCAATCACAGGGCTCAGGACGTGACCCAAGAATATCTCGATATATCGTCCACAACCACGCAATTGAAGGATATAAATCACCAAGAACATATCAAAAATATCGATATATCAGTACATGTCAAGAACATCGATATATCAAAATATTAATACACCGATCATATCAAAAATATCGATATATCAAAACATTGATACACCCTTGGATACACCGATCATATCAAAAATATCGATATATCAAAACATGCAAGAACATCGATACATCAGAATATGTCTAGTACAACGACATATCAGAACTTGCAAGAACATCGATATATCAATATTAATAAACAAGACCATATCAATAATATCGATATATGAAACCATATCAAGAACATCGATATACCAACCTATATAAAAATTATTCATCAGAATATATCAAAATATCGATACATCAAGAACATATCATCGATAAATTAAGAATATATCGAGAGTGTCGATGTATCGATATTTTTGGGTGCCTCCTGATACATCTGTTGCTAGTTTTTACTGATTTGTTCACCCTGTAGGCTCCTGCATGAAGGAATGCGTTCGTTTGGAGTGTCTCTGTACAGCAGGTCCCAGTCAGTGGTGGGAAGAAGACCACGCGCCTGGTGATTTCCATCTCTCCGGGACATGTCATTTTTATTCGGGCCACATTTCATTTTTACGGTTGGTTCCAGTCCACCTTTACTGCGCATCAGAAGCTATCTGGCCCTCTCCACCCCCCTCCACCTTTTCCTCCTTCCTCTCAAAGGCCCAGAGAGGGACAGCTTTATTGCTCCAAGAATCCAGCTTTTTCCGAGTGCTACTTTTTACTTGTGACAAGTGAAAAGTGTGAAACTACTCGCTTTTTGAGGAGGAATTGAGGTGGACAAGAGGTCAAATCTAAAAACCGATTCTTTCCCTTTTTGTGCCAAGCCGCGTGTGTTGTGTGTGTTGTGTGTGTGCACATACACAATGGGATTACATGGGTGCAGCGTTGGTAACCGGACACATGTGACATAAAGGACTTCCCTACTGGGGGTTGTTTGAAGCGAATTATTATGCCCCCTTGCTTTCTAAGGAGCCGGACTTTCTCCAGCAGGGGTTGGAATTTCACAACTGGAGACATTTAGCAACCTTCAATTCATCATCTGGTTTGCGGCGATTGTCCCTTTGATTTTAAATTATGGGATGGGCTGCTGGAAGGTAAGGGGGGGGGGGTGTATAGAGGAACCACCGTTACCACCTGAGGTGTGATGTTTTTTTTTCCAGGAGAAGGTTACCGGTGGAACAAAAGGCACGAGCATCTTCCGAAGCCATTTTCATTGGGGATCAATTTGGTGGCCCGAAAGAAAAAAAAAAATGGGGGCCAACTTTCCACACCGCAATTAATCCGCATCTGCATGTGGATGAATTCAAAGGCAAAAAGGGGAAGGAGAAAACGGACGTGACCCAGTGCTCCTTTGAGATGCTGGACAAAACGCTGCCCTTTAGGGTAAAACATGTTGACAAATACGGAGCAAAAAAAAGGAGAAATATTCCCCTCCCTTGGAATGCGACGTTAATTTGTCAAAAAAAAGCCAAGCAATATCACTTAACAATTAATTGACCATGTTCACACCCGGATGGTGAGGATGTTTTATGTGTCGAGTAGTCCCGGACATGTCAAAGGTGGACAACGGACATCAAGTGGGCCAATCGCCCACTTGGGTCTGCTGCAAAATTCCCCACAAAATAGTTCATTGCCATATGACCAGTCGGGGTCTTTTCCACATTAGAGTTAAAGAGCATGCAAAACATGCATCGCACTTGCATGGTCACGTTACTATCACGGCTGGTTTGTGCAAAAAAATATTGCAAAAAAAGTGCATGTACAGATCGCTTAAATAAAACGGGCCAAGTTCAAACGGACCAGACGTCCTCCAAGGTTATGCACTTTTTTTTCTTTCCTTCTGTCCCATCACAAGCAGAACCAGTCCCAACCATTGTTCTGTTTAGTTACTGTCTGTGCAAGTAACATTTCGAAATGTTTACAAGTACCGTTGGACGGGTGACCCAATAGATAATGCCTTTTTTCGGACAAGGACTGTAGACTTGAATCCTGGAATCTCAACCTGCGGATCCATGCAAAAAAAAAAGAAAAGAAAGATTGGCTATAATTTATCGCTCATTACATAACAGCTGCCGCTTGCCAGGGCTCGTTGCGATTGCAATTTACGAAACTCTGCATCAAAATAATGAGCAATATAATGGGAGTAAGTACCGTATTACCAGGCGTCGGAATGTCGTAATCGGTGCAACTTTCTTTGGGGAATGTTTCTGCATGGTATAACATTCCAGTCAAAAAAATATTTTCACTTGGGAGAAACGTTCCGCCATTTTCTTTTGAAGACGTCTCCATAATAATCCAAACACGGTGGCATATCTTGCCGGAACTGACATGTTCAGTGGGCGTGTCGCAATAATAATTTTCTCCCACAACATCATGAACAAGCTTTCTAGCAATGCAAAAAAAAAAAAAAAGTCGAGACTTGTAAAGCCTCCCAGTGTGCGACGGACATGTTGGCAAAACCCCCCCTCCGAAAATTAAAGCCCATCATCACCAAGGCTCATCAAATAACCTGACAACTGCAGCATAAGGCCTCGAAGGTTTGACGATGGCCCCAAAGCCTGATTCTTCAAGATCCACCCACGTGTTTCTTCACTGCAAAAAAAAAATAAAATGGCGGCCCCTCAAAAAAATTTAAATAAAATAAAAAAAGATCCGCGTGGGAGCCACGCGTTTTCCACACATCACGCAGGTGATAAATATTTATTACGCCCAGAAACTACTCGATTAAATCGTGGGTATTGCCGTGCAGTTACAGAGGGTTAAAAGTGAGGTCGCTAAGAGGATTCGTGTACCAATAAACACCTATCAGTCCCTCAGTAATAAAATGAGCCACTGGGTGGTCCAAAATTGCCCCCCCAAAAAAGAGATGTCGTTGAGTTGAAAAGCCGTCACGGATCACTGTAAAAAAAATTAACTGCGATCTAGCTCATTTTCTGTGGCCATTTACGACAAAAATCTTGGCCAACTTTGCACGTTGTTTTCAAGGTTCAAAAACGGCTGAAAATTGCAGGGTTATCGTACAGTATCCGCAAAAACTGCCCAATATTGGCTTTAATCCAATTAATCGTTGGATCACGATTAATTACACCGCCTATATAACTTCCTGGTTTTCCTTTAATACCAAAACCGTGCACAGTCTAAAACCGCCTCATCGGAAAAATGACTCTGCGGTTTTCCAGTTCGTGACAAGGCTCTTCTCATATGTGTGGTCACCTCCACACGTGACACATGTAACCTTGACTAATGGGAGGTTAAACTGATCACCTGTCGCTTTCATACCCAACCGATAAATTTTTACATGAAAAGTAAACGGGACAATGTCGTGATTTTTAGCCACAGGTTCCGTGATGAGTCTAAGATATACATACACAGGGGGCAACTTAATTAAGTAGTAGTTTGACCAACATTTCCTGGACGGATTGTGATCGTTTTCTTCCTTCCCAACCTTTCAAGTAGGTCTTGAATCAATCTGATTCTGAACAGCGATAATAAGGAAGACCTGTATTTTTTTTTTTTCAATCTTGTCGACACAGGGCTTCTCCTAAGGAGGAATATTAATGACAAGGTGTAGGGTTAGGAGGAAGGTAATACATAAAAATGAGAGCGGCTTGATCCTTTCAATCGAAAGGTAATTAATCATTAAAGGGGGCTTGTTAGCATGGCGTCCATATAGAGGAACGATATCGCTCCAGATTTTTAGTTGCATATTCGGATAGTGATAGTCGGACTCTTCTTTAAAAGGTTGTTAGGCAAGTTTCCAGAAGCTGAAAAGAGCTCAATCTCTGCCACTCTGCACCTTCAGAAAAACCTTTTATATAGAGGGGGGAGACTCACACAAAAACCAGCCGTTTTTCCTCCCAAACACACACCTTTTAAAAGTAGCCAGTCAGGTGAAGGAAATTTCCGAAGGCAGCTGCTTCCTCTTTCTATTTTTTGAAAAAGAGAGAACAGGAACTGATGGTAATCTCTTGGGGAGCCCCCACCTGGACAAATGATAAGTGGCCTGAGATTTTTAACCCCTGAATTGAGTTAGCTCCTACAGTGTGTGTCGGAAGAGCAGGTGGTGCTAAAAAATTATCCGATCTTAAGTTTTGATAACAAAGTAGATTAAAATGCTCTACCATTTTATGCACGTCTGTATAAATCGGATTTAATGATTTTCTAGACCCGACTTTTATGGGTTGAACCCCCCTGCATATTTGCGCCGACTTGGATAAAACCGGATTGTACATTTGGTGCAATTGATTACTTACAGAGGGTTTTACGGCCCTGGCCGTATAATTGCCAGGAGACTAGTTGACACATACCAAAAGACAGATAGCGAAATATTTAGCAACTAAGTTGCAACCTGTCATTGTTGCAAGGGGGGGTAGTTTTCTCCACTAAATTTATATATAAAAAAAAATCCTGCCGAATAAAAGCATGTTTCTGACCTTATGTGACACAGGGTATGAAACAGGCCCCCGCCTGAATCTTTTTTCACGAATCAGCAGGGAACTCAGGAAGGAAAGAGAAAACTCATCATGTTTAAACCCCCCTCCTGCGGAGTGTGACCTGCACATGAGTAACTAGCTAACCACACCCAACAAAATGGCGAAGTAAGTCAGAGACTCCAAGCAGAAATTTTTAAAGAAACAAAAAAAATTTAAAAAATAGTGTGGGAGTGGCCTTTCTTGGGAGCCGACTAATAGTTTTATTTCGGCAGAAATTAATTTACATATTTTTTCAGCTTTTTAAATATATACGTGGAGATCAATTTACATATGTTTTTTTTGTGGGTTAAAACCAGATTAAGTGACACCATTCTGATTATATCGTACGCGTGGAATTTCCGCGTGCAATTAAATCCAAGAGAATAATTATGCTAATCAAGCCAGCACCTACAGGGTCAAAAGTACACGCCCCGTGATGTTTATTCTCCGAGCCTACAAAGTGTGTTTTTTTTTGTGCATTCAAATTTTTCCGAACCTCATTAACGCGTCTGACTTGATTACCACGCAGCTGAATCTGGGATGGAATTATGCCGAAATCAGTCTGTTTCTTAGGAATTAATAGGGCCATCGGTATACATGACCTGCAACCGAAATAAAGTTCTTAGAATTGACGTGCAATTAATTACACATCACCTTGCAGTTCAGGTGAGGCCATCTGCACACTACATATTAATTAGTAAATATTATAATAATTAGTGCATAAAATGTGATTGTCAGCTTTAACATTTTTCAGGCATTTCCTTTTAAATTAAAATAAATTCATTTTTTAAATAATTTTTTCACGAATTTTCCGCACACTTTCACTCCTGCTTTTCAATGCGGGTCAGTATACACATTGTTTGTGCCCTTCAACAACTTAGCTCGAAATGACAGGGTTTGGCCCTCTTGTGTTTGCCCAGATGCTTAATCATTTCCAAACACTGACCATCCAGCGACCCGGTTTTCACGTCGAGGAAAATTTATGTTATTATTATAATTATCGCACCGTGTATTTTTTTTTTCCTTTCTTCAAGCCTCTTCCCCTATACTATATACTCTTTCACCTTTCGGTCGAAAGTTGTTTTCCCCTCGTTAGTAATTGGGGAGGATGAAAAGCTCGAGCCAATAGAGAGATGCAAGAGATGGGTTGGGTTGTGGGATGAGTTTTGCTGGTGTTTTTCGATCGCCAATGGGGAGAGTTAGTTTGCTGTTTTGGACTCAAAGAAGGTGGAGTTCTGGTTGGTGTTTTTTTTTAATGTGTAAAAATCCTAAAGAAGTCCTCCACGTGTTTGACCAAAACACCGGATTTTTTTTTTTTTTAGAAAACAAAAGAAAAAACAAAGGCAAAACTGCAGGCTATGACTTTCTTCAGGACACGCGGTAGCTGTTTGCCTAAATAAGCGTCTGCCTTTTTACGTCTCTTTGGAACTGGTTTGTCTTCCTTTTTATACCTGCGTGATGTCCATATCAACTATAAGCCTCTTATGTTTTAATATACAGTATCACACAGAGATGTGCCTGCACACCCTAGAGATACCGTATGGAGTGTGACACACTGAATTGTTGCGCATGATTAAAAATTTGGGCGTTCTCTTATGGTTTTGTCAGATTTTTTTAAAGTTGTTGTAAATAATTATCCCTTGTACAAAGCCAGTACACCCACAGATATTATAACAGAATCAAATTGATATTAAGGGTGGTCCAGTCTGGAGTTGCAGGTGCAGCCTCGATTCCAAAGTGTGGCTGCACAGCTTTTAATCCGCTTCTTCATATATGGAGCTAGAACCGAAGGTCAGGTCGTAATGATATCAGATGATGGGTGGGAATGACAAGCAAGCCAAACTCGGAAACGAGATATACCTTTCTCTACCTCTCCTGATTTTTATTTTTTTTAAAAGTTCCTGTTCTTTCTTTGAACATGCCAGGAGGTCAGTAGAATGCTGCTGTAGGTAAGACCCCCAACGAAAAACTACAGAAGGAATCTTCCAAGCCGGCGCGGCATGCCACCCTCGAGAATAGGCCTATTATTCTTTTCTGGAAGACAAAAGCCCCTGCTGGTAGGATGTTCCTGTTAGCTCCTAATGGAAGAGGCCGCACTCGAATTATTGCGAGGACCAAATGGGTCCTTTTGTTAGGCCGAAACATGCGAAGGAGGCAGGTTGTAATGTCGAGTGTCTCTCTCAGGATATGTCTTTGTTGGTACATTTTGGCTGCTTGAACAATTATCACAATAATAGGTGTGTATGCAGGTGTCTTATCCCACTTTTTTTTAGTGTGACAGCAACCAATAGCAGGGTCCCACATTTTATTTTTCCAGCAGCCCCTCCTATTTCCTTGGTGACAAATGAGAGCGGGGCACAACCCAACCTGTCTCGTCACACCCTCTTTATTTCTATTATAAGTGAGCTAGAGGTTGGAATAGTTAAAAAAAAAACAACATGGAGCAACCACTTTCTTTTTAACAGGTCGCGAAGAAAACGACCCTTTGTTGTGTCGTGTTCGCAGCGTCACAAATTTTTGTGTGTATTTTTGGAGCCCGGAATTTCCATTTCAATGGCCGTTTCAGGATATAACCTAAGCCTACTTCTCTAGAACGAGTCCGGTCATTTAGAGCGTCGTTAAAGCTGAAAAAAATGGCCGGAAAGATGCAGCATCCTGATATGACCCTTTTTTTTCTTCTTTCAACTGGCACGAGACTCGGGTCTGAAACCTTTGGAGACTCGTCTGTGATGTGCCATGAGGAGAAACTTCTTTGGCCCCACCTTGTAAGGTGGTGTCTTCATAGCCCAAATTGGTCCGCACGAAATCACCGTCCTTTATCTCTGTCACCAATGAGTCACTCGTTGCAAAAATGGCGTTGAAGGACAAGTTACAAGTAAAGCACTGAAGCATCAGCATCCTCAGGTTGGGTGTGGCACAAGCAGCAGGATTCAGGATATTATAACGGATCAGGCCAACTCTTTCCGATGACCAGTGGACAACCATTTTTTTTTTTTGGGGGGGGGGGGGGGGNGGGGGGGGGGTGCCTACTAACTTTTAATATATGGACTCGGCACAATCGAAGTGACCCCACTCTCACCTGCCCTGAGATAAATCACCCCGTGAAAGTGACCCATTGCATTTTGTCACCCCATATCCGGATGCTTGGTTGGCCATTGAGAAACAAGAGAGATGAAAAGGGTGTTGCTACCGAATATTGCCAATTAAGTTGTCACAAATTTTGACACTAATGTCATGTTGCACCACCACCCATCAAAATGTGATAATTAGCCTGGAATTCATTGTTGAGAATATTGTTCACAACAATGAGAGGGGCAGGGAGTGAAGAAAAGTTTGTTTGTTTGTCCATGGGAACGGGTTGCACGTACATGGCATCAAAAAACAACGATTGTTGTTGATTACATTGCCAATGGAAACAAGCAGTGCGAAGAACGGGCTCCGCTGCTATAGTTGCGAATATTTTCAGAAAATCATTGTGCACTCGGACAACTGAGCCCACATTATCTTAAAACATGTGGTCTAATAATCATAAATCCATCGGTATAGTAATTGTTCAGCACCTGACAGACAACAATGGCCTGTGAATTCATGATCCTGTAAGTTGCAAGCGAAAAAAAAAGCAATTAGCGAAATCCCACGCCATTAATTTATTATTGAGCCGCAGAGAAGCAAGTCTTTGAGGGCGTGTAAACGAGGCGTTGAAAACAGCGGGGGTTGAAAACAATGGGGCAAAAATCGAGTGGTCATTTGGAGCAAACAGGTCTCGGCGGAGACCAACTTTCGGGTCCAGGCATTATGGAGAGGATTATAAAGGAAGTTTGGCGAAAAGCAAGGCAATCATTGAGATGTACAAGTCGACACTTGGCACTTTCATCTTTGTGAGCTGGAGCTTTCCAAAATGCCCGAAAACTTCTGCAACCAATCGCGCAAAACTTTTCCTTGGCAATATTAGCAAAGGTGTTAAAGGTGTAACCGCGAACTTTTCACCTCTAATTAAGCGATTTTCCTTTTGCCTCTCAATTGCATGATTTATGCTGTCGGGTAAAAGTTTATCGGGCCTACTTTTTCTTATATACGCTTCCCAAAAAGTAGTAGTGTTAAGGAAGTATATAGAAAAAAAAGCGGATTGGGACCCTGTCACGTGCATGGCCGCCCTCGTTTAGAGCAGGCAACAATGGGCAAAAAGACTAATTACGCTCACTTAGACACATTTCCTCGCTGAATAATTCAGCCATATTTCATTTTGCTGGTTCTGCAGGTGCACACACAGCACGAGAGAGTTCCAGTTTCGACTTACCGCGCAGTTGGAGGCGTCCAGTATCTCAACTTCCGTCGTCACGTTGTCAAAAGTCACCTGATGGCGGTAGAGGTAGTCTGAAACGACAAAATAATAATCATAAATCATAAAATTATGACCATTGTATAACGTACGCAGCTACGTTTATGTACGAAAGAAGTTGGAAAGGACATCAACAACTTAAAGTCTGTTATATCCGGAGTCAACTGCATTACAATGTGATTGTGTTAATGAAAATTTTGGCAACTTCTTCAGACGAAAAAAGGGACAGCTTCGTTACCACATCATTATCAAGAGTATCCGAGGCTGTGTGTCACTGTCACGTAGATAAGAAACGTAACTAAGTTGTTGTCATCGGCGGTGGTCTCCCGATCTGCCGCCATCTTGATTACTCTGTCCAGAAAGTAATTGCGTTCCTAGGTGCTTTGAAATACAACAATAAATAGAATAATCATCGCAATAACCTTGCAGGGACGATCGTTTGTCAACCTTGTAAGTGGATTGCCCGTGTACTTGCTTTTCATTCGCTCTCGAGGAAGACCGGATTGGATGGGAAGTTCATTAATTGCTTTGCGAAGATGAACTCGAGTCAAATGCTCGCAAGTTCTCTCGATGACACGGAAAGATAATCCTCTCCATCAATAAGTAGCGGATTACTTTAGCGGGAGTTTTGTTACGTGGTGCTGGTTCCATAAACCCTAAACACTTGATGGGGGTCTGGCTGTCGACAACCGGTGGCGCGATGTTTACGAGCTCATTTGACAGCTACTGGCTCTTTTCCCCATCTTCAAGATTGCCCGAAGATTTGGGTCCCCCCCCCCCCCCTCCAAAAAGACCCAACGACAACGCCGTGTAGACAAACTTCTGGCGCAAAAAGGAACGACTCGAGGCGGAATATTAAGAATTTCATGCACCAAGCACACGTAACCATTTTATGCGATTATTCACACATGATGAGGTCGGTCCATCCCAAAAGGAAACCCACGTCAATTTCCAAAATGTCCGAGGAAACAGTTGGTGTAATTCATCCGCTCCGACCGGACCTGATCACAACGTATGGAAACCGGAGCTGCCACATTTTTTAGTCGAGTTTGCACAATTCGACATGTCCAATCAGTACAGCGTGTAATCGACCAAAATTTTTTGGGGCTGATTGGGGGGTTAACACTGTCAATATTTTAGACAGGAAATGGATGGACCTCAGGATAAAGGCAAAATGCGATCGGTTCAGATAGGTCCGTGACTTCTGGGGGGCTGTTTCGACACCCAGATTCAGATCGGTCTTCAGCAGGGGCGCCTTCGTCCAGCCGAGACCGTACATCACCAGAAGAAGAAGAATAATAAAAAAAGGTAAAGGCGCGGAAAGGTGCATCCCCCCAGAGGGCGAATAACCAACACACGTGTGAGTTATGATCCGGCGGAGCCTGTTTTCGGAGCCAAAAATGATGCCCTCTAGGAACTACCGAAAAGAATGGGGCTCACGACTTAATTGCAGAAGCGTTGCGGGGACTCCAAACTTCCGATAAGCTCCTGCACAAAAGAGAGGTGTGCGCAATCAAGCCGAACTTTCAGAGAGAGAGAAAAAAAATCAAAAGTCTCCAAAGAAAATGTGTCAGACAATACGAGCCATCAGAATTGTAGATTCAAAAAAGTGCGGTTTTCGGACGTTTTTTCCTGACTCAGCGGCACACACTATCAGTAGTCCGGAAGTGGGTTACACAGCCCGTGGACATACAAACATGTGAAACTTTCAGCTGTATTGTTGTTAAGAAATTTGATTCTCTCCTTGCACCTGTCAGTCCATTTGCCCTAAGAGGTCCTGACAGAAGGATCTCCTCTCGATTCCTCCAGATTATGGTAATCTAACGATTCACCCTTTTAAATTTCCTCGCCCACAGCTTCAGGCCCACCTTTTTTTTGACTAAAAAATTGGGGAAAAAAGAGGCGAAGAAGGAAGCGCGCTCCCATGTAATTGGATGTTCCGAGACGCCGGCGACTGGACAGGTACCATATCATCAGACTGATTACTGAGATATATTCCAAGAGGCTGTGCATGCGATTGTTGGTGAAAAAGCCACGTGGGAAAGAAATTTTTTTTTGGGGGGGGGGGGGGG
>KZ538027.1:110877-128679 GCA_000934665.2 Catajapyx aquilonaris
TATGTAGGTCGGGTTCACATGATAACCTGTAGCATATCCCGCTGGTGAAATTAATGTGGTGACCTATGCAATTTGCATGATGAAGGTGACTATCAAGGGCGGTCCTTGCACCAACCAGGTATGTTGCTACAGGGTGTAGTATACCTAACGAGCAAACATTGACACACCCTGCAGGTTTTGCACTATCGATGGCCACGAACAAACAACTGCCCGTCACGCGTTAAAGTAGCTTTCATTTCACGTGTTACCGTTCTAGGCACGAATATTCGGCGTGGTAAATTTTTGCACGGCAGGAATAATGTTGGCAAAAAAAAAGTACGTTATCAACAGTATGACCCGCGCACCGGGTATAACCGCACAAGTCGATGCACGATTCAGATACGGTACCCTAGAAAACGGCGTTGGCCGCTCAAGATTTTTCCTTCCCTTCACCCAAATCTCCAAAACCTGTTTTTGGAGTTGTTTTTTTTCTTCCCCCAAATTTTTTCAGGTGTGGGTCTATTGTAAGTATACCCAGGGCAAGGAACGATCCATTTGGGTAGGTAATGTCTCACAATGGCTTCCTCGCATCAGTGACAAGTGGCCCATCATGACAGAGACTGAGTGGTCTGGTGGATTCATCAGCATATGGCATTGCCGGCAGGGAACACTCTCATTACAGTGACAATGAACCTGAGGATTGGTTATCTGGAACCCTTGAATAGTTAAGATAGTAACGGGGACCTCCCGTGCAGGAGACTTCAATGTTGGAATGAGCCAATATCTCAGTACGTGCAAAGAGCTAATGGATGACGAGGGTAATTCATTGTGATGCCGGGTATTGTTCCAGGTTGCGTGAATAATTGTTGAGAAGGTCGTGGTTTTATTTTAAAGAGCAATGAGCTTGCAAATTAACATCAATAATTAATACCGCTGTTGGCCATGTTCAACCGACTTGTTCACGTAACTACATACAATCCGCGAATCACGTAATGCAATTAAGATTTTAATCCTTTCGACACGCGAATTTTTAATTAATATGTCGCGATATCAAAGAAGTGACCAATGCTTGGACTTTTGTCCTGCTTTCGCCTTTACCCCCACAATCTCATGAATAATTGATTGTTGAGCCCGCCCTAATTACAATCACTTCCTTTCGGCTTTACATCTTAGAAATTGCAGGGCGTAACCTGAGACGCTCGCAAAAAAATTTGCAAAAAAATATTTATGGATCCCTTTTTTGCAAGGCCGACTAAATGCTGGGTCATATTCACCACTGTTTTCTCTGCTGGATGCTTGTATTACAGGGCCGGTTTTTTTTGGTTCATGTATAATACGAGTGTTTTAATGAAGATGAGAAGTGTGCACGCACTTGTGGGCATCTCCTGTGGAGCTAACCGCATGTACAGGGTGTTAGTAATGGTTCCAAGTTTTTTAAAAAAAAAATTCTTTAAAAAAAATCTCAGCATGAGACGGATTATTGAAACAAGAGCTGACGTCACTCATACCTAAATGCAAAGGACGGACTTATATCGCCCAATCACGCCTCCCCATTTTTTTTTGGGCAAACACTATACTCACGAGCAGAGGGCATTGTACTTTTTAGTTCCGCGTGGGTAATTCAACCCAAGACGATTGAGTCGCAAATTTTTATTGAACATCCCCCCCCCCCCCCCNGTTCAATTAGCTGTGATTGATTGATTCATAATTGGCCATTTTATCATGGGCAAGTGGGGTGTTTTGTGTTGTCGGGGGGGGGGGGGGTGTTGGGGTGTTTTATATAAGCCGACAGGTGAAACCAGTGGTAATTAGATCGTCCGCGCCATTATTAATCAACGGTGTTCGCCAATTTTTCTTATAGGATCTGACCCAGCAGTGTGTATACAGACAGGTCATGAGCAATCAGCAAGGTAGAGACAATGAGATATGCTAATACTGACAAATAGAAAGGTTGCTTTTTTTTATTACAATTCGTGATAACGGACCTTAAGATATGCAGTGATAAAAATGCAGTAGAGAGTGGGAGAGACAGACGCATCAAGCTCCCTGCAGCTGGGATCAGGTTTCAAGGGTGAATGAACGCGAAAAAATGTAAAAATCATTCGCATTTGGATATTTATTCCCATTTTGCCTTGGAGGCATACATCACGTTACCATACCGCATGTTTCATAAGTAAGGCTCATCACAAATCAACTTCAATTTTCACACCTGCTCAACCATGTGACTTCTTTTCAATGATTGCAACCTCTTGTTTGTATATGTCCGGGCCACCTAACCCACTTCCGGAGTCCTAAGAGTCCTGAAACTGCTTGGCACACAGACTCCGGTAAAAGTCCGAAAATTGCAATTTTTTTTAAAAAAGTCTAATGTATCCAATTTGCGTTCAGTTTGAAAATATTGTAATAATTTATAGTATGTCAAGAATTATTCATTGCTTCCTCATCGTTGATTCCGATTCTTGTTTGTCTGCTTGGTCATTGTCACGAACACGATGCACTGCTGAGTATGACATGCAAATCCTGCATCCTGAAGCAGCCTAACAAGATACTCGGCATGTGCAGTATGCTGCCTAATAATGAGTAAAGTGTGCTGGGTAAGGAAGTGAGGGGTTGGTGGTGGTGGGGGGTGCAATAAAGGGGCCTGCAATGCTGCCTATTAGTGAGAGAACCGCAAGAGAGGCCTTCCGGCCCAATTCCTTTTGCTGCTTCAAGTGGTGATGGCCCCCTCGAAAGGTGTTTTGGTGCAGGGGAATGCGGTTGGCCATGTCATTCAACTAGTTACGTGCGTGACCACTTTTGCAAAAGGAAGGCCCCGTTTTTCTTCCAACAGCTGTGGCCGGCTCCAGACTTATGCAAAACTCTTTTGCGGAAATCCTAATTGCATAATACACGTCCTTGGAGAAGAAGGTATATACACCACCCTCTCCAACCTTTATTATTCAATGTCACACTCTGTGACGTCGGCATGTCAGTTACAGGCTGTATTACCAACGGAGATCCCAAGACTCGATTACATAACTGGATGGGAAGAAAGTGAATTGGAGGGGGTCCCTCCAAGCGATAAAGCAGGAGCATTGCTTCACGAAGCTTTTGATTATGCGGATGATAAACCCCGGGCCAGCTAGGGTGATTAATAAAGAATAAAAAGGGTAGGCACCCCCTTTGTTGTTTACATCTCAAGAGGAAGTAAGCCGAACACCGTTCAATATCCATCAAGAAACTGACCTTGCCCCTGCTCGATCAGACATCAATTCTGACCCAAATTGCTTCAAATAATTCACTAATTACGTACACAGTATAGCCCAGTGGTGTTAACACCAAGGGCTCCTATAGAGGGGGAAAAAAGATTAACAGCTCCGTTAAGATAACCGGCGATGTCCTGACAGCGTAACTAAATAAGTGGAACTTGTTTGCAAGTACTGGCTTTTATAAGCCTATTGTTCGCTTCATGAGTTGTGATTGATGGTGGTTCGTCACCTCTTCTCATTCCTTATTTTGGATTCCAGCTGGGGTCAGAATTTATTCGGATTTGGTGAGACCCTCCGGGAGATCACTTTTGGGGGTCCTTCCCACATATATATATTTTTAAATATATGAAGAGGTATCGTGACGACTAGCAGCTAATCAAGCCACGTGGACAGTATTTTTTTTCAGATATAGGACGCGTAACACTTTTTGAACTTATCTTGAAAAATCGAGAGAAATGTTTGCATGCAACTTGCCAGCATTCCTCTGTGTGTGTGTGGACATGTCTCGCAGTCAGGGTTCATTGTTCTGTTTGCGCATGTCCCAGGCTTGAAACAAATCGCAGGGTAAATCAGCACTTCCTCCTGCTTGATTTATGGACCCTTTGCAAAGCTCGCAGGCAACCGCAAAAAAAAATGTGTGTGCAAATATACCCCCGCGACTTTTCAGAAGCCCTGGGTAGCTTCTACAGAAAAATCGTGGTTATCATATTAGCAGCTAATATCTTTCTCCTAATAAGATTATTCTCTCCGTCGGATGTTTGTCCGACTTGAGTATCGCTATTTCTCGCCAGACCTGAGATTGGCAGAAGTGTGCAGACAGGGTGAGCCATCTGTGCGCGAAGAATAGTATTAAGTGGTAAATCGGTGGGCCATTTCATTAAAGTTAATTGTCATTGATTGCCCAATTTTGGCAACCGGTTTACTAGTATTTTATATAATCCCTAACCAACATGCACACTTCTGTATAATGTTAGAAAACAGGCAGCGACAAATTGTCACGACCTTTTGTGCAAATTGGCAGGTTTTTTAAATATGCAAAACAGCCTATCCTTGTTGTTTATTCAGAGGAGAATATTGTGACCTCGGGGGCCACATGCTGATTCCCACTGGTTTCAGTGAATATCTCCAAGAGGTTTTCACTGCCCATTTGTCCCGAGTGGAGTTGCCAAATGATCGCTGAGCTGGACACCGGATCACTTCAAAACCTAAGGGCTGTCCTCGTATACTTCAAAACCATTGGGTCAGGTTAATGGTGTTGAAGGAATCCGGCGAGGAAAAGAAGTAGGTAAGTCGCACTCACCACTGTTGGAACTGTATTCGCCGATGTACCTCTTCGTCAAGTAGCGCACTGTCACAGCTGAAATTGGAAGAATAAATAACATTAAAATTACTTTCACTGCACAAAAAATATGACCCTCCATTTCATAATTGCGGTTGATCGTGACTGTTATAGCCATTTCGAGTCATGTCTTTTGACCTGTATAATAACCGGAGGACCGGAAGATGCTGCATCCGGATTGCAACACCGACAGAAGAAAAAGTTTCTTCTCCATTTTTCTATATGGACAAAGAAATACGAGAGAATGTCTCGTTGATCACGACTCGATTGCAATTGACCGATTGATCTGAGTAACGTAAAAATTGCGTCACATTTGGAGTCACCACCGTTCACTCTCTCTTTGCTGTTAGGGTCGTGCCGAGTCAACCGTGAATAAATACAGGATCATGATCTCCCCTATAAAGAATTTTTTTATATAAAAAAACGGGTGACACAATCGGCACAATCGGCACTTTGTTACCAGGTGCCGCATGTTTCAATCCGTAATCCGAAGTTGCTTTTTTTTGTCAGGGTCATTTACTTTCATGTCGTCCAACCAGCAGGTAATAAAAATTCTTCTAAAAATTATGTAACTTGCTTACTCCGAGAAGCAATACCTTATAAACGTGTGCGCTTCTCCAAAAAAAATAATATTCGCGGCAACAATGTTTTTTGCAAATTTTTGACTGAAGTGCTAACCAGCCTATTATAGCAAATTAATTAATTGGTTAATAATAAAAATTTGAAAGCCACTGATTAGTGGTATAGCCAATTCGAGTCAACAATTCTTTCTGACAATCTGGGTGCGGTTTTTACAATCCAGCAGCAGCACCCCCCAATTCTGCATTGCCAACAATATTTCAATCCCGGACAGTTTGTCAGGCGCCCCATTAAATTACGAGACATATTCGGCACATTGCAAATTGGCTAATTTATGAGACGGGTTATATAAAATACCGTAAGCGGAGATCCGAGCATACATTCGCATCCTTGATCATGATCCCATTCGGATCCGGCCTTGGAAGGGCGTAGCACAGAACCAATACTGGCTCTTTGGAAGAGGACAACAATGACAACCAAATTGGCCTATACAATCGGGGCTGTTGTGGAGATAACCCACTCTCTGCAATTATTTATTTCAATGAGAGGCGCGCCCTCATTGCGACTTAGCTTGTCTTGCCCACAAGATAATGTCCTTTTTTTACACATATAAATATGTCCGTACGGGCGTGTACATAAGCCATGTGAAGATGACTTGTGACAACACAAGTGTGGTTTCCCTGAGTTACTACTGAGGAAGGATGGGTGCGGTGGGAAATGTCAAGGATTATGAGTTGAGCAAATAGAAGCCGGCTGAGACACTGTGGCAGTACACTAGAGATGGAAGTTAAGTCAACAGGAAACCCCCAACTACCAGTCAATTTTGCAGAGTATTTCTCCGTAAGCATCAACAATATGAAAATGAAGCTGTGACCAGTTGGCGCACAAAAAAGTAGACTATAAAAAGCCGTGTTAACAAGCGATTACGTCAAATGACAGTATTGTAAAAGAAGCCGGAGATTCGCTGTTGGGATTACGGGTGATGCTTGTTGTTAGTGGTTGGGCAGGTTTCATAGAGGCTGAGAGCCCCTGGAGAAAAATAAGGGCGGAAAAGTGGGTGTGGATGTCTGTACAATTGCGTTTCGAGGGAGACAGTAACATGCGACCTGGCGCCATGTATACGAGTCCCATGGAAAAAACCAGCAAACCCCAACAGACTTCCAGAGCCGGAATAAAAATTCCGCTCGTGTCCCCCACAGTCTCGTGTGGCTTCTTTTGGGACACACGTGTTGAAGACCGCCAGAGGTAATCGACTTCTCTGGTTTCCCCAAAACCCCTTGCAAATGGGATTTACCGCCCTGAAACCACGTGCTGGAATCCCCATGGACCTTGGCAATGACCTTCTCCTTTGGATTGCCAGCGACAAGGGCAGTGACTGGCCGTAATTAGAACTCGGTCAAAAAAAAACCATCTAGCAGCATCCAAGGAGAATTCAACGCTCGAATCAGCTTAGTATTTCTTCGTAATCGTAAGATATCACAGAGAGACTTCAACTCTCGAATCAGCTCATGCTTGTTGAATTCCCTGTGGATATTTGCATATGATTGCAACCGGAAATCCTGAGCAAATTGAGACCTGTCTTTGGCGACATTCCTTCATGCGTCTCTCTATCTATCTTTGAAGTCCTCTCGGAGGGCCCCACTTTCCTCCTTTAGGCGACATCGGCGCCGAGTTGACCCTGGACGTGGCCAATTCGTGACAACCAACCCCTTCTTCTTCTTCTTCTTCTTCTTCTTCTTCTTCTTCTTCTTTTCCCCCTCCCTATTCGACTATCTCCATTCCCTCAACATCCCACCGGCCATCTGCTACAACCTCCAGCGTTCCTTCTTCTTTTTTTTTAACCATGTCGTCTCAAGGCAGGAACCGCCTCGTGCGGTGATTAAGACTTCATGTGGACACTCCGCTCTCAAACTTGTCCTTTTTTCTCCAGCTGAAGACATGTGAGTTCATCCACACATGAGTATATCGAGCCAACTGGCTGTCGTAAATCAGGCAGTGTGACGCCTCCCAATAAGTAATTTATGATTAATTTCCAAATTATACAAGACGCCATGCAGGTACCAATATATTTTTATATCCCCCCAACCCTTGCGGACCCCCCCTTCTTTTACCTTCGGGTATTGCCAGGCAAATCAGACTAATTGGAGGGGGATGCCACAACCCCCACTGGCTTTTGTTAATTGGTTCGTTATTGAGCTGTGGAGTTCAGTCCAACAACTATCTCTACCATCTCAGAAGGAAAAGGGTGGAACCCGGATCGCTCTAAATATATATAAAAAAAAGGACGAGCCCGAAGCCAGCTCATATCCTTTATAACTACATGGTTTTCCTCCTTTTTTTGTACGACTGTGGTGTGTATGTCTTTTAAGGAGAAAAAAAAAGGTGAGATCCAATCAGTAGACGTGAGCACGTGCCCGGGCGTCTTCAACGCTGCTAATTCAGTTCGAGATTGACATGAAGACACTTGGACAGTGACAGGGTACGGACACTGTTGTTTTGTGACTCGAGTTCTGGTCAGGAAGTCTGGTGACAGCTCTTTTTTTTTTTTGATAACTAATGGAAGAAGTTGCCAAGGTCAAGATCCGGACCGTCGATATGAAAGAGTGTGTGGGACGGTTGTTGATGTTTTTCGTCTTTCCAATTTTGGTTGCAATGAAGGCGTGAGAAAACTCGTGAGTTTTTAACTCCTAATGGCTGGGTTCCATTAAGGCTGAGCACGGAAATTAATTCTTGGGTGTAATGAAGTTCCAAATGGATTTTTTGGTGCTGAAGAAATATGAGGTGCCTCTCATAATGTTGTGAGAAACCGATTTATTCTCGCAAAAGGTTTCAAGGTTAACACATGATCATTGATATCAACATGAACATGTCATCATCCTTTCAACAAGTTTCCTCATACACGACCTGAAGTCAATGAAGTTCTCGCATTTTTCGACACCCAAATTGCTGGGGTCCCCATCACTCTAGTAATTGGTAGAGGCCCTTGTTTCATTTTTTTTTCTGGAACATCTTGGGGCAGACACCCGCCACTTTGCAAAAAAGAGGCTCTCTCGTCTCCTATCGGAAGTTTGCCAACTCGTCTCCTAACAATGTTTTTTTTCCTTAATTTCTCCGACCTTTTTAACCTTCCTCAGCCAACAAAAGCTAGGACTATAAAATCGTAGTTTTATCATCTCATCAGTGACGATTACTGCAAACAAAATCTCTTCCTTGTTCAGTTGAATCACCCAATGGTAATGGTGGGTAAATAATGAGCAACTTCATTTGTGCTCAGGAATTTTTTGAGCAGGTATATACCGCCCCCTTTTCAAAAACGCATCGATTTTAATTAGCGCAATGTTTTTCATGTACTTACCCAGGAGGCAAGACCCACAAAATTATGCGTTACTTATCCTCAAATTGCAGGCCTGTCGTACTCAAAACATGGCACTTGGAATGCCTCGAGTGACTTATACGCCAACATTACCATTCCGCACCGAAAAAAAATTATCATAAGTACATGCTGCAGAGCGCGCAAAAATATTTCACCAGCCACAAAAAAAAACCGGATTTTCTCATTTCCGCGTTTGTGTGCATTGTGTCGTTTTTTTTAACGATCGGTGCCAGAAATATATACGGTTGATTACACAATAAATTCGGAGGGGGGGTTGTTCAGGCCCATAAATCCGGTCCCACAGGAGGGGGCGTGCTTAATGAGGCCACCTCATTTGAAGTGCTTCACTATTCATCATCTCCTAAGACGTCTTAAAATATTCGACGATTATACACAAGGCTTTTACGACTAGATAGGTAACCAGTACTAGGGTTTTTTGAAGTAAAGGTATGCCCAGTTTGCATAAAGTCGTCTGTTGGGTTTTTGAGGTAGGAAGTATGTTGCTGCTTGCATTTTTTCCGCATTCTTGTGGCCCGTACAAGCTCGAACTAAGTACAAATAGTGTTGCTGATATAAACGCCAGACAGATTTATAACCGCATTTGCATTGTATGGAACAATGCAATTGAGTATTCATATCACGTCCCAGTAGCCGGATGATTATGGTTGTGTGTACTACTGCACTGCAAACACATAGCTAAAAATGTAAATCAGGCAAAAGTCTATGCTTTCTCCTTCAACTTCCAAGAGATCCATCATCTCTCTAATGGATTCAAGACGTTAGAGGTCAGGGTTGATATCGCGGCAGACACACACAACCAATGTCAACTTGTTTCCAGCATGGCCAAGCAAGGTCAATCGGCACATTTAATGCTGCAAGCTGTGGTCTTCTTCTTTTTTGGATGGAGGTTAGACGAAGAAAAAAAAAATGTTGGCCACAAAACTTTCCCATATTCAATTGGGGCAACAAGGACACGATCTGCACTGGTAAAAGGAAGTAAAACATGATGGGAACAACTACTGTCACTTTCTGGTAGCAAATAATGAGTCAATGAACAGCATTTCCTTAATATTGCATTATTATGACGGTTTAAAATTTTTTTGAACAGATATGTCGTTCAATCTAAGTTTCATGAAACATTTGAAAAAATTAAACATCAGGGCGTGTTTGTGCCTGTCCTTTATCATGATACAATGTAGACACCTATTTTTTTCCATATATCTTTTTGGGGCGTAGGGCATCTCATTAATTCGCTTCGTCGAAAGTCGGTTCCTGATAGACCCATTAATATTCTATTAGGTCTCCTCACCCGTTTGTAAATCAGCAGGAAGCTACGCCGCTGACAACATTAACGGACGGGTTATTAAACAATTATGAGCGTTTTCGCCTCATCCCCTTACACGACCTTTGGCCAAATATTTACGACCATAAAGGAGCCAATCCATCCAACTTTTCCCTTTTTTTTCCGGTCTGGTGACAAGATCTTACTGCATATGAGATTGGTCGAAAAAAAAAATTAATGAGAAGTGCCTCACAGAAATAAAGAGACACAAGAAACGAAAGTATAGAAAGTCAACCTGTGGGTATGACCCGAGGTTATTGACTCCAGGTCAAGCTTCCGAAAATTCGCAAAAAGGTAACCTCCAAATGTCATGTCTTAATCTTCCAGGTTTTGGTCAATGATGGAAAGGAGCGTACGTATACCTGAGGCTGTGGGGCATAATTTGCATGCAATTTGACGTCTGATCCATCGGTTGGTCCACGCCCTTTTAGATTTTTACAAGGAAGGAATGGGAGGGTGGGCCATCAGAAAATTAGGCGCCGTAGTTTCTATTAACCTTGGCCCCAAGTGTCGGCCTTGGCCTAAACGGGGGTGCTTTCTTTGAAAATTAATAAGGAAATATTAACACTGCCCTGACTAACCTAAAGCGCTCTGTAATTTTAGGCCTGAATCTAGACACCCACGTTTAACATTTGTTTTTTTTTTAAAATATTCCCACCCCCCATCAGTACAGTGCTGTCCAATTATATACTCCCATTGAGCGACATTGTTGGATCCAAGTGAAAGGCTGTAATTATCAGGTGACAATCCAGCCGTGTCCAGAATATTTCGAACTGTTCAATGCCCAGTTATTAGCATTAAATCATAATTCCGATTTGTTTTCTCTCCCCCCCCCCCCCCAAAAAAAAAATAAAATAAAAATAAAACGGAAATGGGAGTGTCTTGTAAGCACGTGAGCCTTTCGGGGGTACCATCGAAACACTTTACGAATAGCATAACCCTAGAAGGAAATATCTCTTCCATTATACTGTCACCTTAAAGGAACTTCCAACCCCCTAGAGGAAGCCATGTTTGGGGTACTGCCCATCCTTCATAAGTAGGCCCCCTTTTAACCACTTTTCCTTTTTTCTCTCTCTCTCTCTACTAGTTTCATTTTCAGGGCTGGAAGGTGATTTTCAACGTCGCTTCCTCGCTTCTTTTTTTTGCCTCTGATAAATGGTCGCCGCCTATAGGGTCAGATGAGGCCCTTTTTGTTAAGGTGTGTATGTGTTTGGAGTTGCCTCCCAAAAAAAAAAAGGATGAAGGAGGATACCCCCCTCTAAAAAAAGACCGTGGGTTAGTAAAGAAGCGGCTGGATTTGATACGGTTCGTTTCGGATTTGTATGCACCCTTCAGAATTTTGGGGGCAAGGAATTTTCTTTTTAGGCTTGAAAAAAACGGGCCAATATATCACTTAAGGTATACAAGAAGAAGGCATGATTATGATCTGGCTAGACAGCACGTTGACTAAAAATAGACCAAATCATTGATGAGATTCTCACTGAATATATAGGGCAAGTAGTAGTGTACCACCCTCGTGTTGTATGTCCCCATGTTTGACACGCTGCATAACATAGTGTACGAGACGGAATGCGTCACGCCCATAATCTTCCCTTCGTGGAGTATCACACATCATGGCGTTATCAGCAAGTGCATCTTGAAAAGCTGAAACTAAAACGTCCATTATGGCAGGCGGCGCAGTAAATAAATGCTGAGGAGTCCGGGACATCTGACCTCCACTTCCATAGCACAGAATAGTGTTTTTTTTTGTATGTGTGTCTGTTGCCTAAAATGACGACGACGACAGACGAAGAGGACCCTCGAGGGGGTAGTGTCGGCATTAGTAACATTTCTCATTTGGTAAAAATGTTTTATCAGTTGAAACACGCAATATAGGCATTAATTTCTGTTCAAGCTCTATTTTTTTTGTGTGTACACCGAATATTTTTCTCCCAGCCGTCTATGCCATCTCGACCCCAATTTTACACCCACTGCGCCTATAAATCTACCTGCACGACTTGAATCTGATTAGACAGAATTAGTGGAAGTACATTTTTGTTACATTATAATAATAATTCTATAGTAACGAGCATAATCCAGCAATAAGATGGGAAGGACATCAATGATGCTTCCTTTCGAAATTTTCTATAGCGGCACGACATGACGGAGGTGTTTAACGTTAATTATTGAAGATTTGTATCAATTTTGGCTGACGTAGTACTCTCAGTACTCTGAAAGTGGGTTAGGTAGCCGTTAACGTAAATACCAACAAACTTTCTGCCTTATACTATACAATATGTATAAGATAGTAATATTTGTTACATTTTTTAGCGGATCTCATCCTGCTTTTTTTCCGAATTTCGCAGCCGGACCTTTAGCGGCTGATAAATCACGCACTTGCCGCCACAACCAATCACGATTCGCTTATCTGGCCCTAATGATGACCCCGGACAGCCACGAAAGACCCCCCACGGTTAATTTACGCCTGGAGTGTCAGAAAAACAGCGCTTCCAGGCAACAATCATCGTGGCTGAGAGAGAAAATCTCGATGAACAAAATTATATTGTATAAGCCTCGAGGCTGTAATTTTCATCTGATTACATACAACACACGTGCAAATAGCGACGCTCCCGATTGGGTCCCGTTTTGTGCAGGTTGTGATCCATTGTTCTGTGCTAAAAATGGGAGTAATTATTGAAGTGAGAGCTCTGGCACACACTGTGATTGACCAAAAAAAAGAAGAAGAAAGAGTACAATCACTTCATATTATTATTATTGGGAAGAGAGGAGGGGGAATCCCCGGGACGTGCAATTGAATTAGCACATGTCCGGATAGTTTGAAGGTATGCTCGGGTTGAGACAATAGGAGCCTGATGAGCCTGTCAGAACAGCCTGACGAGGAGGGACCGTAATCAGAGGCAGAAGAATGGGTCAGAGGTCAGCTGTTGACCAACTTGCGCACTGTCACTTTTATTGTGTGCAGGGTACCGGTACTCTCTTATAAACTGACTGATCGGGGTCCAGCTGTCTCTTATATACAGGGTGGTACACTTTCTAAATCATCTTGAGAATCACTCTATTATTATTTTTATACAAATCACATAATATGATTAACTAATTAAAGCAAATAATTAATAAGTTGTTACCAAATTTCTAATTTATTTGCTCATAGTAATTATTGAAGAGTTGTGTCCCAATTTTGGGTGAAGTATGTAGCCTACGTGAATATGCCGGGCAGGCATTTATCGTTCCAGAAAACGATAGATCGAGGAAAACGATAGATCGGGAAAAACGATACATTCGGACGGATTTATATATTATTTTACATTACATTATATCCACCTTGCGTTTCGTCCCCTTGATTGCGATTCAGGTGAAACATTTTCGTCCAATTTTGATTCATCGCCTAAAATGAACAGTTTAATTTATATCTTTAATAATGACATATTTACTTTAACATCATTTCTTAATAGTGTTACGTATCCGGTTTCCGTTTGAAAATGAATTCATTTGACATGATTAAACCTGGCCGCAAAGTCAGCCAGTTGGAAGGAATTGGTATATATAAGTGTCCCTAATCCACACTTGAACTTGGGCAATGAACCAGCCTGTATTTTTCACCGCATGGCACACGGTACAATGGCCGTAACCGTGCAGAAAGCAGAGGGGCAGTGACTCATCTGTAGCCTGCAGTTAATAATAATAATAAAAACCAACATGCATATGCACAAAAATATCCACATGATGATGGAGTGCACCATTTTGCAATAATTTTTGCAAGGAAAAGAGCCCTTTTCCGGCTTCGCTAATTACGAGAAAAGTGGGACTTCGTGACTCGTAATCTCCGCTGGTGCTCGCTGACTTTTAAATGATCAAGAAATGAGTCGTAAACGTCTCTGGGCAGTGATTTGTGGTAAAAATTAAAAGTAGGCACCCAGGCGTGCCTATACTTGCTGGACTCTTAACACTATTAAAACCTAGGTGCCAAGACCTATAGGTGGGATTACAAGAGATTGCATGAAAAAATCCCTTTAGGAGTGATGAATTATGCTGAGCCCTCCCAATGGGAGTCACGCCTCCTTTCTCAAGATGACACTATCTGAAAAAGGAAGCGTGAGAAGACCCCGGAAACCCTCCGAAAGCTTCCTTGATGCTCGGCACTCTCGTGCTCTCTTCAAAAGAAGAAGAAGTATGGAGCGAACACCTTTTGGGCATGTATATGTATATTATCCTCTCCCTCATCCCGATGCAGCGAAGGTTAAGGTCCTCGGCGCGAATTCCAAAGGAGAAGGTCACCTCAAGAGGGCAACAGTATTATATAGGAGGTTTTGTCCTTCTTCACCGCACATTTTTGCACCTTGAGGCTAGCAATTGCACATTCACGTGTGGGCAGGACATTCCAAACAAGCAATTATATTCATGCCACTTGGTCACTTAATATTGAAGCAATAGCCACCTTTACTGCAGTAGGCCCTAGTGTAAAAAGTATTTGAGCCAATTCGGAGGAGGGTCTTACCATTGACAATTCCTGTTTACTGTCACGTTTGCCTGACTGAATTTGCACAGTTGACAAAACAGGTGCCCTGAGGGAGTCTATTCAGGTGCAGTTCGGCGGGGATATATTCCCTCTTTTTATTGCTTCCTCCCAGGTAGGGCTTTCTCCACCAACTTTTACTGTTCCTATATTTATAATAGGGGGGTAATGAAAACTCGCAGAGAGGAAGAGACCTGCTTTTACACCTGGATGAGAAGGTATATAGTCATGAAGAGAGTTTTTTTCCTTGCATGTGAGTTTGTACAGAGCAAATAAAAATTCCGCCTTGGAGGTGTCCGTGATTCAAAGCAACCGATGGTCACTTATCACGCCATAGCTTCCTGAAAATTGGCAGGTTCAGAGAGAGAGAGAAAAAACGGCACCTTCATTTGAATATACTGCAATTACAGCGGATTATTTTGCAGCACGACCCGAGTTAATGTTCGTAATTTTGTGGACTAAAACCGTCGAACTTTCACCCTGTAGCTTCTTGGGAGGCGCGATTAATCCAGTAATTATCCTTACAGGGTCATATAAAAAGCACATAAAAGTGGCGGGTGTTGCACAAGTCTTTCTTTTTAATAGGCGGAAAATTTTTCCCACACTTAGCAACAGGCCGGTTTATTAGCTTGGAATACATTTTAGCACTGCTTATAAAAGCTGCTAAAAGTGATTGACATTTTGTCAACAATTTATTTCGAATTTTTAAGCAATTATTTTTGACACGTGCCGATTTAAAGCCGCACTCACTCATGTTTCATTACATTATTAGCTTACATTAGTTAGCACTGCTTATAAAGCCTGATAAAAGTGTTTAGTAAATTTAATTGAACATTCAGCCAACAATTAATTTTTATGCATTTTTGACACTTGGACAAAATCCAGGCCGATATATGCCACTCACTCATTTTTCATTCAGCAAAAATGCGCATATAAAAAATTTTCACTGAATCGAGGTTGCGTTCCAAATTTTCCAACTGGTTCGCAATTGCAACAGTTTTATTGCACCGTCATGACATTGGCAACATTGCTTGTTCGTACGATCCCTTTTTCAGATAAAAGCATTACACCATTGCAAATATCTGGATCGACAATCAGGGATTGAAATCCTATGCGTGCACCTCACAGCATGCAGCGGATCTTAATCTTTTTAAAGGAAGAAAAAAAAGGGGGGGCATGGCGGAAACATTGAGGAAGAAGCATGCTTCAAGTAGGGTGGGATCAAAATTGGCGAGCAATTATAGCAGACTTTGTGCTACCGTACAGTCTAAAGAATCCTGTTCGCACGAGGCCCCCATCCTTCAGATTTAAAAAATTTGCAGGCGGCCCAAGGGTAGATGACCTTGTCTACCGGTTTTTGCACAAATCCGCGACTCATCTGATTCCGTATTATTATCAGTCTATGATAATATGTCGCATTAATTATTTTAAAGAGTCTGCTGCACCCGTTTAAGGAAGAGGCTATTTTTGATCCAACCCGCAGTCAACAACCAATAAATCTTGAGCTTATCCTGCAAGTTGTCACATAGTGATGGCCAAGGTATAGTTGAAGGCCTTCTTATACTTTAGAATTAACACCAACAACGGCCATGATCTAGTTGAACACCTTATTTAATACTGTCAATTTGTGGTGAGATTGTGCCACATGGGCCGGGGTGAGATTGTGCCAATAATATTTCAGAAGGAAGCAGCATACGCCATCTATTGATTTCATTCCCAACTTCTGCCGGTTCCATTGGGGTTAGATTGTGCCTGGTGGGGTGAGATTGTGACAACGCATTTTTGGACAACAGTGCGTCCTACTGGCAGCAGGCGAATTTAGGCATGTTTCATTATACATTGAGGGATGGTGAAGGTAGGCAATGATGTGTAAAATTCGCGGTAGGGCGCACTGTTGTCCCAAACCAATGCTCTGGCACAATCTCATCCCAATAGGACCGAAAGAAGTTGGGAAGGAAATCAGTAGATGGTGTATGCTGCTTTCCTTCAGTTAGCGGCACGACATGACAGATGCCTTTTAGTGCCTATAGCTAGACCCTGAATAGGCTAAGTATGGAAGGAGATCAGTAGATGGCTCTGCTTCCATCCGAAATTTTAGCGGCACGACATGACGGATGCTTTATAGTAAATACTTACAGCCGAAGTGTAGTTGAAGACCTCCCTTAAAATAACACTAGCACCTACTATAATTTGGGAAGGAAGTCAACAGATGGCGCATATGCAGCTTCCTGTTCCGAAATTAGTGGCACGGCGTGACGGATGAACGTTAATGTGGCTCCGTCATGTCGTGCCGCTGCTTATAGTATTTTACTCACCAGATTTGCCAACTCTTCTTCCTCCCAGGACCACAACCCGGATGCGGTTTAGATTGGTCATCGCGCCCCGAATATTTAGAAAAAGAGTAGCCTAAGGTCAGTTCAAAGAGCTGGCTGGGTCTACCACGTGGGTTGTTGAGAGGATAGGTTGCAGGAAGTGGTCGGACAAGAGGCCGCGGATCAACTGGCTGGAAGAAGGATCAGCTCCGGCCTTTTTACAATGCTGGGTTGGCCCAGCAGCAGCAGCAGCCAGCAACCAGTTGGGAGAGATGGAGGAAGAAGAAGGAAGGTGGAGGTGGTTGGTTGGTGGTAAGGGTAGTGTGGGGAGAAGACCAAGAAGAAGAAGGAGGAGAAGAAGAAGAAGCCAGCTGATCTTTGTTGTGGTGGACCAGCATGGGAGCCCTGGCAAAACACGTTTTCTGATGGCCAATTGGCGAACCTTGGAAGGCACGTAGGAGGAACTGGATGCATGAGTTGCATAACTTACGCAATGAAGGAGTCTAAACCTGGGTGAAGAGTCGCATGTTGCTCAGTAGTGAACGCCCGAAGAAAAAATTCGAGACAAAAATATGAGGTGCCATGAAAATCATATATAGATTTGGCTAAGCGTGACTCTGTCCCTACATGTGTTGACTCATCACCAACGTGCATGTAGTACTCCCTTTCCCCTGAGAGCGGCAGTAGTGCGCAGAGAGGGACGATGCGCGTCATCTGTCTGTGGCATTTCGTAGTATACAGTTGAATCCGAATATAGCAGCCTTTGGCTATAACAGACTCGACAGGCCGGTCCTGACATACATCCATGTATGGCTTGTGTATTCGACTATAACATACCTCGGTTATAACATACAAATTTCCGTGACGGTTACTTGAAGTCTGTTATATCCGGATTCAACTGTAGGCATACATCCAAGTTGAGGGGGGGGGGGCAGTGTTGCCAAATGTCAGCAACGGGTTTACTACTAGTTGATAGTAAATTACAGAAAGTGAGACTTATGCTTCTTTATTCCAACAAGTCGCTGAATTGAAAGTTGAAGTGCAGCCTGATCTAAATTTTTTTTTGGCAAATTTTGGAAACTTCCTAACTCGAACTCATTACGTTAATTGGCTCTTA